>BLSH010159121.1:517346-531705 GCA_018402905.1 Glandirana rugosa
GAATCCTCTGTTCCACCAGATTACCATCGTAACTCCTGATCTCAACTCGCTTGGAGACCTTCAAGCCCAAGACGACCAGGCAGGCTTGAAGCCCTGTTTCAGGCCCAAGCCCAGGCCTGCCTTGGGCTTGCTAGCGTGCCTGTTGCTTGGGGTAACTTTAGTTACCCCTGGGCTTGAAAATCCGTGTTTTTACCGACATTGTTTCAGGACCTTTCGGGATCTCCCGACGTTTTCCTTCATTTTACCCCCATTCCCATCCCGTTCACGGGATGTTTTTTTACCCCTGTCCCTTTATTGACATTTATAAAAATTTTTTTATTTTTGTATTTTTTTCCTTTTTACTCGTTGTCCGTGCGATCGTTCGGGTTCCGTCCGGACCCGAACCCGGACTTTGTCCCGAAGTTCGGACGGACCAGCAGAACCCGAACTTCCAGAGGTTCGCTCAACTCTAGTCCTCAATGCTACCATTAGACCACCTTGTCTCCTAAGCTATGCCTAAAATGTACATATAGTTGCATTAACTTTAAACCTGGTGCATAGCAATATAAGCAGCCTATGACAAGTGTTTTTAGGATACTAATGTACATGTTTTTTGTATTTTTATTTTGCACATGTAGCCAAGTAGCATTGTAGCATTGCCCATCCAAGGCACAGACTCCGGCTTTGAGAAGAGCTCACTCACACTGCTGTTCTGCTGGAATTGTCTCTCTCTCTCCCCTCTCCACAGAGAAACTGCTGTTGTCACCTTAAGTGGGAAAAATGACTGCCGCTGTACTTCAGTTCTGCTGCTGAATGTAGGAGCGCACCTGTCTGCCAGTTTGTGGAAGGACTGCAACTGGGCATTAACCCAAAGAGAGGCTGTCCTGCTGTGATTCTGTCAAGTAGGATGGTGATTGACATGGATCACTGAATAATGTGATTGTTGACGGATGTACATTGCGGGACTTTTTGGAGGGTTTTTCATTTTTTTTAAAGACTTATCAAAAATAGGTTCAGTGTCAGGCATGTACCAACAGACCTCTACAACCACCAGCCAGGTCTTAAATTCGGGTGGGGGGAGCCCACACCATTTTTTCTTTGGTCCCCCTTGACATTCATACCAGACCCTCATCAGGAATAAGGGACTGTTGTGTATTTTTATCGTGAACTCCAAGTTTTTTTTGTGGGGGTCCCCTATTAATATCTATACCAGACTTGCACACAACTAGATAAAGAGATGCCTGGCAGTCTGTTTACAAACAGAAGTAAAGCAGCAGAATTTTAATGACATTTTTTCTTTGTAAATGCCAGTTTTCCTGTAGTAGGTTTTACACATCGTACAGATACACCCGCTGTAGGACCAGAGCACTTTTTCTGCGTCGCTTTAACTGACAATTGTGGGGTCGTGCAACGTTGTGCCCAAACAAAATTTGCATCCTTTTTTTCTCTCAAATAGAGCTTTCTTTTGGTGGTATTTGGTCACCTCTGCGTCATTTCTGATCACCGCTATAAACAAAAAATGGGACAATTTTGCAACATATTTCTTACTTTTTGCTAAAATACAAAAAAACATAAAAAACAAATGTATTCATCTGTTTTGGCTGATTTATATTCTTCCTCATATTTTTGGTAAAAAAAAAATCACAATCTGCATTTATTGATTGGTTTGCGCAAAAGTTGCTGCGTTTACAAACCATGAGAATTAATTTCTGGTGTTTTTACATTTTTTTTTTTTTACTGGTAATGGCGGAGAGCTGCAATTTTTATCAGGACTTTGATATTGGGGCGGACATGTTGGACAGTTTTGACACTCTTTTGGGACCAATGACATTTATACAGCAATTAGAAATGTAAATATCCACTGATTACTGTATAAATGTTATTGGCAGTGAAGGGGTTAACCTGCAGGGGGCAGTGAAGGGGTTAACTGCGTTCCCTAGGTGTGTTCTAACTGTGTGGGGGCTGGGCTACCATGGGCATAAGAGATCTAACTGATCCCAGTGACAGGGATCAGAAGATCTCTCACATACCCACTGACAGAGCGGGGAACTGCCATGTTTACATATCCGTTCTTTCCCTCTGGCAGGTCATTGCGGCTCGCCGGCGGACATCGGGTTGGCCCGAGCTGCGAGCACACTCTGGCACACTCCTGCACGAGTGAATCGACGCTTATATACGGTGATTTCGGGAGACAGCACCACACTGCTGCAGTAAATATGCAGTAGCCGGTCGGGAACCGGTTAAAGGCATCCCTAGGCATTAAAATAATTCAGCATTTTTAATTTTGCCCTTAAAGCATTACTACAGTTGCTGCTTCCCATCAAACTACATTTTTACAGTGCTCAGCCCCCCCCCCCCCCCCCCCCATGCCATTTGTTTGCCATTCCCTTGCCTATTAGCTGAGAAAATAACCATTCATTACTAATTTTTAACATCTGTCTCATTTTGAATTCAATGGGGTTCAGATTCAGCATGTTCACCAAACCCAGACACATTTGACTCATCCCTACTGATTATATGTTTGTTTTCCGGTAACGAAAAACAGCTTTACTGCCATCCAGCTACTGCCAAAACAGCTTTAAAGAAGTGGCAAAACAAAGTCTTGCTTACTGCAGCACAAAGAGCACAATTCATACAGCAGGCTTTTGCTCAGCCTAAACAGATCACAGTCTGCCGAGTGAATTGTCCAAGTGTTCTCACACAGCAAATAGTCCGTATGTTCACCCCCACAGTATTTTTAAGGTCTTATGCACACTTTGTTAATTTTCCTCATGGATAAATTCAGTTAACTGCAATGACACACACAAAAAAAAAACTACAGAACTATTGTTCTGTGTTCATTGTTGAATAAAAGTGGCAACATAGAAAAGAAAATCCAGTTTGCTCCATTAATATTTCAGCTAAAGAGTAAGCTGTCAGGATGGAAATGTAGGTGTTGCAACCGCTGCATAATCACAAGGTCAGAGGCCACCTGAAATCTCCCATTTGCTGCTTGTCAACTACATGACCTCACACCCTGCCTCCCACCTTCTGAGTGTGCAATGGGGGATTTCAGGCAGTTCATGTGCAGCAACTGTGCCTGGAACACGAGCCAAAGTGTCAAGCTTATCAAAAAACTAGGTAAAGCTAACTTTAATAACCTTGTACAGTATAATAATAGAGAGTGAATATAGTCCATTTTCTACACACAGACAAACACAAATGGTTGTCTTTAGGTCTAGTTTTTTTTGCTGTGATTCACTGGAACCCTTAATTATACATTACTTGAATTTTACTAACTTAACCTTTTAATGAGAGAAGACAGTGATTACAATATCCAAGCAGTTTTCTATATAAGTAGAAAAAATATAACATTTCTAATTTTTGGTGAAAATGAACGAAAAAAAGTCACTGATATAAAATGTAAACAGTGCTCAGTGTCACTTGTTGAACAGTAACCTAGGTGTCACAAAAGGTGATAGCACTCTTCCACTCCAATGTGCCCCAAATCCTCACACCGTATTCACTAGATCAAAATCACTTGTTAAATTAACTAGAAAGTCAAACTATGCCAGAGAAACAAGAGGTATCCCACTTGGTAAGCACCTCTACAGAACTCCGTGTTTGCTGGTGTCTCTTTAAAATCTCATCCGGAAGACATCACAGTTTGATGATGAAACGCATAGGGCAGGACCTCCAGTGATACCACTTCCGCTGTCTGGAATGCACACTGGAGGGCACAGCAGCAATTCCTATTGTATACATAAGATTACTCTGCTAATATAAGTGCATTTGACTTTGCTTTTAAACTTATTTACACAATTTTACACTATGAGAATCTCTCCCTCTTTGTTTCTTCCTGGACATGTAGGACATCCATAATTACCCCATGAAGATCTTAAAGAGACGCCAGAAAACTTGGGATTCTGGAGAGGTTCTTACCAAGTGGGATATTCCTTGTTCCTTTGTTACAATTTGACTTTCTTGTTTATTCAAGAAGTCATTTTGAGCTGGTGAGTGTGGTGTGAGGATTTGAGTGGAAGAGTGCTGTCACCTTTTGTGACAATTAGGTTACTGATCAACATGCTGAACATGCTGTAGTTAGAAGCTGATTGGTTACTATACACAACTGCACCAGATTCTGTCTGCACCAGTTTTAGTAAATCCCCCCCAAGACTACTTTCACACCTATGCCGCCCAATCGTTAGCGGTAAAACACTGCTAATTAGTGCCACTTTTAGCGGTGCGGCTATTTGTGCTTCAACGGTGCACTTTTAACCCCCCTCCGCTTCGGGAGCGCTGCCCATTCATTTCAATGGGCAGAGGCGGTGGAGGAGCGGTGTATACATCGCTCCCACACAGCCCCATAGATGTGGCTTGCAGGAGATTTTTTCACCATCCTGCAAGTGCACCGCCCCAGTGCCCAGTGTGAAAGCACTCAGGCTTTCACACTGGGGTGCATTAGGAGACAGTTTAGAGGTGCTTTACAGGCGCTGTTTTTAGCAAAAAAACGCCTGTAAAGAGCCTCTAGTGTGAAAGGGGCCTTAATGTATTGTGGCAGCAGCTGTTTATTGTTTTTCACATACATATTTTTATTGTCAATATAGCGCGGGTGAGTGGACATTTCAGTTGTATGAGGCATTATAAAATATATATGGTAATTTGGAGTTCGTGTCTGTTTCTCTGTACTTGCAAGCATGCCAGTAGAAACGTCACAGACAATGTGCTGTACATTTATGAAACTAGAACGATGACATATTGAACAAGTCATTACATGGCGCAGAATATTCTTGCAATAGTTCAGCTATCTTTCAATCATGACAAGGTTACTCAGCAGCAGACATACAACAAAATAAACTGGAAGATGAAAAATCTGAGTGATGTGACTGGATTTTTGTTGGCATACATGTCAAGAGACCTCTCAGCACAGCTGCAAAGAGAATTTCCCCTATCCTAGGAACTATCATTTCTGTTGACATTTTGATGATGGAGCATGAAAACAAGGGATCCCATTCTTTGGATTAGCATTCTCTTCTTTGTATTCAATATGAACCCTGCCAATTGCAGTGGACAAGATGTACAGATTAAAAGGTCACTTTTCATTATTTATTGCCCCAATTTCAGTATTGTCACTGCTGTTGTTGGTATGTTTATGAATATATCAAGTAAACGCATTGTTAGGATATTAAATGGTTTGGTTATAAAAAGGCATGCACTCATATAATATTTATAAAACAATTAATTTTTGCTCATAAAGTTGCTGGCATATTTCCAGAATTGGTTTATGTTGTGATTTAAAAACAGAATGTTAAAATGATTATGATTTCAGTTTTATGACCAATTTTATACTGTAAGGCAAATCAATAAAAGATCAACGCTCTATGAGTGTTTACCTTATATAATTAAGCTTGAATAGACTTTTGAAAAATCAAAGAAAAAGGTTTGAAAAAAAAAAAATCTCTGTGATTATCCAAAGAATATGCTTAAAAATCCAACCTAAATTATTTGTATTGGGATGTACCAATATAGCAGAAGCAGCGTCCCATTCAAGTTGATGGGATGGGCAGCCCAGCAGTAGATTTTTAATGACCAGGCTACAAAAAAACACATCAAACAGTAGTAATTATAGGAGGTGAGAATAGGCCTGCTAGAGGGACGACCCCAATCTGTGTATAGAGGGGCTATGGGGGGCGGCTTCTGGAAGTGTTGCCTCCTGTGGAAGGATGCTTGCTGTGAGCTGTAGTTCTATTCTCTAGCTCGGGGATCTCCAAACTACAGCCCTCCAGCTGTCGCAGAACTACACGTCCCATGAGGCATTGTAAAATTCAGGAATTCACAGACATGATTAGACATGATGGGAATTGTAGTTCCTGAACAACTGGAGGGCCATAGTTTGAAGACACCTGCTCTAGCTCTTAAGTCACTACAGGACTTGGCAGTGATGTAGAGGTTAGAGGGTGGAACCACAGCACACAGCAGGGGACACAGGCATGCATACACATTGAATGTTATAGCAGGCATTTTGTGATGTCTGCTCTTAGGCAGGATTTGTACTATTAAACATTTACAATGGTTGAAAGGTTCACTTCATATATAATTTCCTTACAGGATGCTTCAACTGCGTTCTTCTGTAACTGAGTTATATTGCTAATGTAACTTATACTACTTATATAAACTAAGTAAAGGGCATGGCTATCTTATAATTTAATGGAAGTCATGAACTGAGATTATGTTCTAAAAGAATACAATGAAATAGAAGAGGGATCATGTACTATTACATGTTTAGATCTATATGCCAAGTGCAAAATGCATGAGCAGCTATGTTAAAGCTGAACTTTGAGCACAAAAACTATTTATCAATAGCCACAAAGGTTATATATCCACTTTTCATATACCAAATGCCTTTGCAAACCCAAATATTACTTGGTAAAAGTAGCAGTGATATTATCACTGTATTGCGCATAGCCTGTGTAGACAGCAGAGCAGTGGGAGAGGCCCAGCAGCTCCACCAACTATAGTCTGCCTGCAGAAAACTACAGGAGGGTGCAGAGACAAAACTCAACCTGCATAAGATACAGCAGCAGTGACTAGTCTTTATTACTGGAAGTATTTGCGCAGAGCCAAAGATTCACACTGGACTGCGCAGATCTAGAAGAAATACACATAAACACCAAGATTCGAGCAAGAATACACATGCCTCTTGTATTTACATAGTATTTGTTTTTGCCTGGACTTCAGCTTAAAACCGAACAACATTTGTTATAACTTTGAATCAAGAAACATATGGCCAGATCAGAAAGATTGGTTTTGATCTGCAGCAGGTTGACAACTACAACTATGGAGATCTTTTGTATGGGTAATTATTAAACTAAACCTTACTAGAAAAGAAATTGCCATTATAAATTCTTGTATTTCTTTGACACAAGAGCTCCTACTCTTCTCTCCACAGAGTGTCTATTGAAAGCATTTCTAACTAAGCACCAAATGCCAGCAACAAAGGGATTTATTAGTTAACTAACCACATATTATTTGGAGCTGAAAAGCATAACTATTAAAGTCAATAATTAATACCGCATTGATACTGGTTTTAACATCAATTGTCCTCCTTTCCTGTCAAGCTTTGTGAATGTTGGCCCTAGACACTAATTAGCTTGTTGAATGCACTGACACGGTAAAAGAAGCCTACCTTTGGTTTATTGCAGCCATTAAAGAAAGCCGGATTGCAAATTGGATCACTGAGGTATGACTTGAGCAGGTTTGCCCTTAGTCCCTTTGGGGGTTCATTGGTCATCTTTATTCCATTTTGTAGGACTGATACAGGAAAATCTTGGGTGGGGTAACTAGTCAGCCATAAGCGAAAGCTAGACTTGGTCTTTTCAGGATCTGTGATCACTTCTTCACATATGTGCTCAAGTTCTGTGAGCCAACTTGTGGCCAAGTGGCAGTTCTGAAGCACGACCCAAGTTCCTTCTTCTGCTGCCTGCAATAATCCACCAATATTTTGAATAACAAGTTAACAAGCAAATTATTCACCTGTCAACTGATAAAATTAACAGTGAATCCCAAACAATCTGGAGAAAACCCAAACACAATTATTATCCGAGAAATTAAGTTATACAGACTCCATGACCTTTAATCAATCATCCAACTGTTAATGTTAATTCCCTGATTTAAAAATCATAGACATATTTGCATTTTAATGGCTATTAAATGAGTGTCATTGTGAAGAAATAATAGATGCTTGGCCTTTTGATACAATTTCTCTGTAATATATTTATGAGATATGAAAAAGTAAAAGAAAGTGCAAAAGTTACCTGCGTAAAATATTTCATATATTATTACAAAGCTGCAATTAGAAGTAACTTGTTATGTGCATTGTGAGATTTATATGCTCTTTAAAGGGGATATTTGACCAAAAGTAGTACTTTAACATAGTGTATTTCACCAATTAGAAAAAAAGTATTATGTTTCCTCCAAGTCTCCAATTACTGACCAAGTAAAAACACTAAATTCCTGTGTGTTGATTTCCAGCTAGACAAAAAATAGCCATGTCTAAGATTACAAGAAAGTGAGAGGGAATATCAAAACCCATGTGGCCCACATCTAGAAGATGTGGGCCTTTACATCCCAGAGTACCCTTGAGCATTTAGTCATTCTATTCATTTCAACTTAATACGTAAAAACTTGCATCTAAATGGGCCTAATAGGGATGGGCCCTATATTCGAGTCAAATGTAAGTTTGCCGAACTTAGAACATTGTGGGCTGCTCGTGGAGAGTTTGCCCACCGCGGAGCCCCATAATACATTGAGATCATGGCACGCACAGCTCCTCCCCGATGGGAGGGCTCCCACGTCTTATCTCTTTTTGTTTTGACAGTATATTTGTATGCAAGGGCGGGGCCACCCGGTGACGTAAGTGTGTGACCCCCGCCCCTTCTGATGTCATGTGACAGCAGAGGGTGTGGGGTCACTCAACTATGTCACTGGGTGGCCCCACCCCTGACTATAAATAGATCAAAGCAAAAAGAGATCAGAAGGTGGGAACTCTCCCATCGGGGAGGAGCTGTTTCGTTTATTTTTTCGGGTCGTCGTGTGCCGTGATTGAAGATGGTTTACAAAAGGGGACACTTTTTTCTTTTTTTAATAAAGGACTTGTCCCTAATTGTCTACTGTGGTTTTTTCTTTTTGACACTTTTTTGGTGAATGGGTAGGGGTACAATGTACCCGATACCCATTCACATGGGGGGGGGTCGGGATCTGGGGGCTTCCAGATTCCGATAAGCCCCCTGCCCGCAGACCCTGACAACCACAGCCCAGGGTTGTCGGGAAGAGGCTCTTGTCCCCATCAACATGCGGATAAGGTGCTTTGTGGTTGGGGGGGGCGCAAAACCCCCCGCCCCAAAGCACCCACCCCCCAATGTTGAGGGCATGTAGCCTGGTACAGGTCAGGAGGGGGGGCGCTTGCCCATGCCCCCCTATCCTGCCCGGCCAGGTTGCATGCTCGGATAAGGGTCTGGTATGGATTTTGGGGGGGGGACTCAATTTATTTTTAGATTGTGGCATGGAGTTGCCCTTAAAAGGATCCGGCAATACATTACAGCCGCAAGCAATTTTGAGTGAAAATTTTTCCTTTAGAAATGTCATTTTGCTCAGGCACTGTTCTAAACATCACACAGATGCACCAAATTACAGGCAGACTAAGGGGACCCCCCAGGCATGACATTTAAAGGAATATTTTGTCTTTATTGTTTCACTTTAAGCATTATTAAAATCACTGCTCCTGAAAAAAACTATTGATTTAAAAACTTTTTTTGCATTGCATGCATGTCCCCTAGGGCAGTACCCAGGTCCCCATACACTTTTTTATGGCAATAACTTGCATATAAGCCTTTAAAATGAGCACTTTTGATTTTTCATGTTCAGGTCCCATAGTCTTTAATAGGGCTCGAATGTTTGCACAAATGTATTGCCTGTTTGCATGTTCTGGTGCGAACAGTGAACATGACTCCCAAACATGCTTTTATAAGCATGTTTTTATAAGTAGGTCCTTTGGTGAAATAGGACAATCCAAATTCAACTTTTCTGCATATTTTCAAAAGTTGAGGTTGAGGTTTTTATTAACACTATGAAGTTCATCTTATTTACTTTTATTTTAACTAATACATTTGGCTTGCTTATGATAGTCTACTGCCAAAACTTGTTGTGATAGTTTACTACAATATCTGCTGATGTTGCTGGATTTAAGTAGCCTATGTGATTGCCGTATGTCGAGGTGACCTATCTATTTTGCTGAACCAATTTTTCTTTAAAAAAAGAAAGAAAAGAAATAAAATGAAAGCATCTGTTATACACATGGAACAGTCTTACCTAGACTGTTTTATTACCCAAACCATTTTTTTATTATCAAAATTATAAAAGGAATGTGTTCACTACTGCATAGAAAACATTTTTTTTTTCTGTACAAATCTTTGTGTAAGTGCCAGTCTCACTACAATATATCCCAAGCTTCTGCTTTAGCACTTTATAGCACTTTACCTTTTCAATCATTTTTCGAGCAATAGGACCTTGGCCTTGGCCCAGAGAAATAGTCTGAAGATTGATACCGCCCATGTCTAAAAGAAAAATGTGTACGTGGTTAAATTTATGGCCAGTACTTTGATGTTGAAGTAATGAAGTTCAGAATAAGAAAAAAAATAGTAATTGTACATTTAAAACACAATAGTCACACAGGAAAGTACAGCCCCACATTGGTTTTATAGCTGCTGGTTTGCTTAAAACAAAACTCCAAGCATACATAGAAAAATCATATACAATATATATATATATACACACACACACACACTATATTACCAAAAGTATTGGTGACACCTGCCTTTACACACACGAACTTTAATGGCATCCCAGTCTTAGTCCATATGGTTCAATATTGAGGTGGCCCACCCTTTGCAGCTATTACAGCTTCAACTCTTCTGGGAAGGCTGTCCACAAGGTTTAGGAGTGTGTCTATGGGAATGTTTGACCATTCTTCCAGAAGCGCATTTGTAAGGTCAGGCACCGATGTGGACGAGAAGGCCTGGTTCAGAGTCGCCACTCGAATTCATCCCAAAGGTGTTCTATTGGGTTGAGGTCAGGACCGTTGATCACTCGGTTTTCAGAGCTCTGTGAGCAGAGAGTTGTAGACTGTCAGTCACAGCTCCCTGCCCTATCCCCTCCTTTCTCACTGGAGCGCTGATCTGTGGAGGGGGTGGAGTGTCCAACTCAGGCTCTTAGTGGCTTGCTGAGAGACTGAGTGGGGGATTAGTCCAGGCACCTGGTGGATCCAGGCTTTATTGTTGCGATGACTTGGTGCCTGGACTGATATCGGAGACGTCAGCAGATCGCGGACTTCAGTCCACTCTCTGCTGAAAACGGGTCACAGGAGTGCAAAACAGATTGCACTCCTGTGATCCATAGGAGAAGTACAGCCAAACAAGTTTTGGCTATACTTTACCTTTAAAGTTCATGTGTGTGTAAGGCAGGTGTCCCAATATTTTTGGTAATATAATATATATATATATATATATATATATATAGTGTATCATTTTTGCATACATCTATGTCTTAATTCCAGAACTCCCATATGTCTTTCTGCTTTTATTTATACAGTTGTATATAGTGCACTTTAGAAGCATAACACTTTTTCAGGCTAAACATGATGACAGTTGGGAGCACTAGCACTTTAGCAATTCAATTATGAAGGCTGATCCTAGATATTATATGGACCATGGCCAAATTTAACATTAGGCTCAGTTAGCCTAATATATTCTAATAAATGTTCAGACCTTTAATGCCCTCCTTAGCAAACTTGTTGCATGATGCATGAATATTCTCATGGCAAAAGGGAATCTTTTACTGAAACCGTGATTTCTTTAATTTGACTGTCAGTCAAGGAATTGATAAAGGAGTTTGTGGATACTGTCTGCCGCCTAGTAGTGGTATGTTATTGTATATGTTTTTAACTAAGCTGCTTGGGATCATTTATATATCTAATTGGCTTTTAGTAACCTTGACTGAATCTAAACATATGACATTAACAATCTAAAATATCTATAGGTTATACACATTTATGCATTTGTAGTTATTGAAATGGTGCTTCATTTAAGTAATGACTCACAGAACAATGATTTACTGTTAATCTTTGCAACCAATGCAACATACACAATTTAGCGATTCTCTGTAGCGATAAAAATGAAATCTGACCTCTAATTGGTTGTGAACAATAGTACAGGACATGGTTTCAAAATTGGACCCATTGAAATCACCAAATACAAGCAATAAACACTTTAGTATTCTATCCATCACATTACAGATTAGGCAAAGCTCCTATTGGGTTATAGAAACTGGGGTCTTTTACTTAGTTTTAATCTATTCACTATATATTCTGAGACCACACAGATCTAGATTATTTTATTTTTTAATGCATGCCTGTTTGCTAGAGACTGGGGTCCTCATAAATACTAATACGTTTTTTAGTATTTTTTTTTACAATAGAAAGGGTTGTTGTTCTTACATTATGATGATTTACAGTTTTAATTGAACCAATGCTTGGTCTTGGTTCTTCTTTAAATAATGACCCATGTGTTTGCATTGTGTTCTTGTGCTGGAGCAAAACAAATTATTTTAAAATGGTTTGTCTTGACTGCATTTCTTCTTTGAGAAAATGTGCTGAATAAGGTCTACTTGTGTTTTTTTTTTTACTTTCCAGTGGATAGAACCCTATTAACAACATAAGTAAATGGACATTGTATATGGGCCAAAAGGCAATTAACTGCCATCAAATCATCCTGTACTAGTTACAGCTACCACTTAAATATATCACATAAGCAAGCATCCCAACAAAATGGATATAAACCAAGTAATAGCTGTCAGTGCTCTTTCTTACAGTATGTGCAACATCTTTGGCACAGCAATAGGAAAAAATGTTGACTGTTAACGAGAGGTAAAATGTTACACCCCTTGACAAATCCAGGACATAGCCAAGAGTAACACTGCAAAAGCATATTAAAAAGATCAAATTTGGGAGACTGAGATTCTGAAATGATAGTTTGTGCCGACTAAATTGAAATGTGATTATTTGGCTTGTTTTCATATCCTTTCACTAATAGCTAGCAGAAACTTGGCAGCTTGTCAGAAATAATGGTGTTTCCATCACACAAATATGTAATTGACTACCACTCTTGCTTCCCATTCTAGCCTTAATTCTGTAATACTGACAATGATGTGCTAGCTGCTACTTTTTAACATTCTGCATCTCCTTTTGTATACCTTGAAGGTTAAATCCAGCAAAATAACATTAATTTGCACCTATTTTATGATTGTTGAAACCAGTCATCTGATGAGGCCCCAAGTGGATATTTAGCTAATGTTGCGTATTTGTAAAGGAACGGAGGATGGGCGGTTATATATGCTTAGTTCACTATATTTGAATACAAAATACTGAAAAAATACATAAACACAAGCTTATAAGGCCTAGCATATGTATAGCTTCAACAGGAATACAGAGCTGTATACAGCTGGAAAGGCTTGTAGGAAGTCCTCCATAAGACTCAAGTTGCATTGAAACACCCTTTAGAAAAACGTGGTTTACCAGGAAAAGCAGATTTTCTCCAAACCCCCATCTTCAGCAGTATTTACTTACCTTTCATTAATTTCTCTACTGTTCAATTTAGTGCCTGAAGCCAAAGAAAATACTAGGTACCTCTGGGTATGGCATGTGACTCATCCATGAGATTCATCCATGACTGTTGGACCAATCAGTGCTGTCATAGGTCCATAGCTCCAAACTACAGCTTGTTGCTTTTACAGAGATTTGTTTTCACTCCCAGGGGTTGAGAAGTGCAGTGAGGGAGTAAAAGAAAAGGTATAAAGATGCAACTTTGGGGGTCTAAATTTAAGTGGTTCTAAAGGCTCAAGGTTTTTTTACCTTCATGCGTAAAGGTAAAAAACCTTCTCTATGCAGCAACCCCGCCAACCCCCCTAATACTTACCTGAGCCCCATCTTGATCCAGTTATGTGCATGATAGCCTTGGCTCTCTGGGGACACTCCCACCTCATTGGCAGATGAGCCACTGCTCTGTGTGTGAATCAACATGCAGAGCCACAGCGTAAGAATGAGCCTGTTTGGGTGCCCCCTTTTGCAAGCTGCTTGCTCTGGGGGCACTCAGCAGCAGGGAGGGGTGTAAAGCACCTTGCTCCCATGCCTCCAGGAAAGACTTCCTCCTGCGTGTTTTAGCAGGATCCTTCCAGCACCCAAGCCCCGGCCCGACCCAAAACAGGGCAACCTCTCCAGACTAGGGGGCATCCCTAAGGGCCACTGACAGCCTCCTCAACCTTGTATCTCCATGTTCCACCTGACTGCCCCTACTGGCCTGGCTCATTTCTATTTATGGAGTGGTCTCAGCCCCCTGCCAGCCTACCTCTGAGGAATAGCCAAAGTTCCATAAATATTCGAGGCAGGTCCTCCTAACCTCCACCCTCTAATTCTAGAAGATTCTCCAACCTTCTAGGCCATGGGGAGGCTCCAGAGAGCTGCCAGAATGAGTCACCAAGCCCTGAACCTTAGTAAACCTCTGACCCAGATTCAAGAGACTCATTTTACCATGAGCCAGTAAATTTACCTATATTAACTCCTAGCACACGCCAGAGGGTGCCACAGAAGTGACAAGGACACTGCATTTCTGGCAAGATAAACATGTATTTTCTGTACTTAGTACATAGTTACATAGTTATATAGTTAGTCAGGTTGAAAAAAGACACAAGTCCATCTAGTTCAAAAAAAAAAAATTGAAAAATTATATATAATCATATAATCCTGTATACAACCCTTCATCCACAGTTGATACAGGAGGAAGGGAAAAACCCC
>BLSH010159121.1:534053-581777 GCA_018402905.1 Glandirana rugosa
TAGCAAACACTCATCTAAAATAGAGTCAAAATTATTTGGGGGAAAAAATTTACCAAATGTGAATCTCCTTGAACACGAAAACGCAGAAGACAGAAAATCTTGACAAGAAAAGAAACCGTGTCTCGACTGGAAACCTGGCCTAAAGTAAACCTGTAAACTCACACATACCAAGTTACTAAATTCGGTCTCACTGTACTCGAGTATTATAAATAAAAATATTTAGACGGTTTTGACTACTTATTTAAGCAAAAAAATATAAAAAAAATAAAACCTAAACGTAAAATCGTTTTTCATTCTTTATAACAAAAAAACGTTTTAACAGCGTCATTTTTGATCACCACTATAAACAAAAAAAGAGCGACAATTTTGCAAAAAAACAATATTTCTTACTTTTTGCTAAAATGCAAATCCAAAATAAAAAAAATATAAAAAAACGAATTTATTCATCAGTTTTGGCAGATTTATAAAAATAAATATTATGAGCTCATGTCACTCTGGCTTAAATCATTGAACCATACACACTCAAATGTCCAAATGAAATCCGGTCCAAAGGTCAGCTCTGTGCCAAAGAAAAGAACAGTTCTAAAAGACAGAAGACGCAAAAGCACAAGTTCCTCTAAGTGTAAACCATTTAAAAAAGGGGGTTTATTAAAACTGAGATAAAATCTACTCACAAACGATGAGTGGTGATGCACATTGCAGTGTTAGCCACAGCTCGCAGTGGCTAACACTGCAATGTGCATTACCACTCATCGTTTGTGAGTAGATTTTATCTCAGTTTTAATAAACCCCCTTTTTTAACCACTTCAATACCAGGCACTTAAAACACTTCCCGCCCAGGCCAATTTACAGCTTTCAGTGCTGTTGCGTTTAGAATGACAATTGCGTGGTCGTGCGACACTGTACCCAAACAAAGTTTTTATCATTGTGTTCCCACAAATAGAGCTTTCTTTTGGTGGTATTTGATCACCCCTGCAGTTTTTTTTTTTGCGCTACAAATAAAAAAAGACAGAAAATTAAAAAAAAAAAGTTATTCTTTATTTCTGTCACAAAACTTTGTATAAGTACATTTTCTCCATCACTGACGGACACTGATGTGGGTACACTGATGGGCACTGATGAGGCTAGACTGATGGGCACTGATGAGGCAGTACAGATTGGCACTGATGAGGTGGCACTGATAAGGTTGTACTGATGATGGGGCACATATATGCAGCACTGATGGGCACTGATAGGTGGCACTGATAAGCGGCACTGATGGGCACTCATAGGCGGCACTTATAGGTGGTACTGGGCACTGATAGGTGGCACTGCTGGGCACTGATAGGTGGCACTGATAGGTGGCACAGGTGGGCACTGATAGGTGGCACAGGTGGATACTAATAGGTGGCACAGGTGGACACTGATAGGTGGCACAGGTGGGCACTGGTACATGGCACTGGTGGTCACTGGTACATATAGCACTGTTAGGGATGGCACTGGCAGGCATCATATATGGGCACAGTGCCATCCCTACAGTGCACTGTATGCCCCTTACCTGGTGGTCTAGTGGGGGCTCCCTGGTGGTCCTGGGCAGCCTCCTGATCTTTTCCTTGGTGGTCCTGGGCATCCTCCTTATGCTGCCCTGGGGGGGGCTCCCTAGTGGTTCAGTGGGGTGATCCTGAGGGGGGCTGCACTGATAAACGTTCAGCGCAGCCCCCCCTGTCAGGAGAGCAGCCAATCGGATCTCCCCTGCTCAGGTCTGCAGACCTGAGCAGAGGGAAAGCCGATAAAGGGCTCTTCCTATTTACACAGTGGTCAGCCGTGATTGGTCACAGCTGATCACATGGTAAAAGGCTTCCGGTGGAAGTCTTTTACCTTGGCCGGTAATGCGGTGGGTCAGACTGACCCACGGCACCACCGATCGCCGCGATGCCCGCCCCTGCGGGGGTGCGATCGCGGGTTATCCTGAGGACATCAATAGACGTCCAGTCAGGATAAAGAACACCCCGCCCGGCCGTCATTTGTCAATAGGCTGGCCGGGAAGTGGTTAAATGGTTTACACTTAGAGGAGCTTGTGCTTTTGTGTTTTTGGCCAATTTATTTTCTTCCTCATATTTTTGGTAAAAAAAAAATTGCAATCGGCGTTTATTGATTGGTTTGCGCAAATGTTGCCGCGTTTACAAACCATGCAAATTTATTTCTGGCGTTTTTACAATTTCTTTGGTAATGGCGGCGATCTGCGATATTTATCAGGACTTTGATATTGGGGCAGACATGTTGGACATTTTTGACACTTTTTTGGGACCAATGACGTTTATACATAGTTACATAGTTACATAGTAAACGAGGTTGAAAAAAGACACAAGTCCATCAATCCAACCTATGTGTGTGTTTTTAATGTCAGTATTAAATTGCATACCCCTCAATGTTGTGGTCCCTTAGGTGTGCATCTAATAGTTTTTTTAAATTATCTAGACTCCCAGCAGAGACTACTGCTTGTGGAAGAGAATTCCACATCCTCACTGCTCTTACCGTAAAGAACCCTCTACGCTTTTTAAGGTTAAACCGCCTTTCTTCTATTTTTAGTGAATGGCCGCGTGTCTTTGTGTGCTCCCTTGCACGGAATAGTTTTGTACCTACTGTGGGGTCACCAGTACAGTATTTGTACATTGAAATCATATCCCCCTCTCAAGAGTCTCTTCTCCAGAGAGAATAAGTTCAGTGCTTGTAATCTTTCCTCATAACTAAGGTCCTCCAATCCCTTAATAAGCTTTGTGGCCCTTCTCTGTACCCTTTCCAATGCCAGGACATCCTTCCTGAGGACTGGTGCCCAGAATTAGACGGCATATTCCAGGTGCGGCCTCACCAGAGACTTGTATAGTGGGAGAATTATTGATTTATCCTGATGCATGCCAATACTTTGTTACCTTTGCTTGCAGCAGCTTGGCATTGAATGCCACTGCTGAGCCTGTTCTCCACTAGGACCCCAAGGTCTTTTTCCATCCTAGATTCCCCCAGAGGTTCTCCCCCTAGTGAGTACTTTGCTTTCTTGTTCTTGGTACCCAAATACATTATCTTACATTTTTCTATGTTACATCTAATTTGCTACTTGTCTGCCCACCCCATTCATTTATTCAGATCTTCTTGCAAGGTTTCCACATCCTGTGGAGAGTTTATTGCTCTGCTTAGCTTGGTATCATCCGCAAATATTGAGATTGAGCTGTTCACCCCGTCCTCCAAGTCGTTTATGAATAAATTGAATAGGATTGGTCCCAGAACAGAACCTTGGGGAACACCACTTTCTACACCAGACGATTCTGAGTACTCACCATTTATCACCACCCTCTGGACTCGCTCTTGTAGCCAATTTTCAATCCAGGTGCTCACCCTTTGATCCATGTTAAGGGACCTTAGTTTGTACAGTAAACGTTTATGGGGAACTGTATCAAATGCTTTCGCAAAATTCAGATACACCACCTCTTCAGGCCTTCCCTTATCTAGATGGCAGCTCACCTCCTCATAGAAGGTTAATAGATTGGTTGGGCAAGAACGATCCTTCATGAACCCATGTTGATTACCGCTAATGATACCGTTGTCATTACAATAATCTTGTATGTAATCCCTTATTATTCCCTCCAAGAGCTTGCCAATTATTGATGTTAAGCTAACTGGTCTGTAGTTCCCAGGGCTATATCTTGGTCCTTTTTTATATATTGGTACTACATTGGCTTTCTTCCAATCAGCTGGTATCATACCAGTCAGAAAACTGCTTTTAAAGATTAGGTACAAGGGTCTGGCAATAACTTGGCTAAGTTCCTTAAGGACCCTCGGGTGTAAGCCATCTGGTCCTGGTGACTTATTAGTGTTCAGTTTTTCAAACCTATTCCTGATTTTATTCTCAGTTAGCCATGAGGGTACTTCCTGTGACGTGCCGTGAAGATCGGCATTGTAGTTCTGAATAATTGAGCCCCCTGTGTCCTTCGTGAATACTGAGCAGAAAAATGAGTTTAACACCTTTGCCATTTCTCCATCCTTTGCAACCAGATTACCTTCATCATTCTTTATGGGGCCAATATGATCTGACTTCCCTCTGTTACTGTTTATATACTTAAAGAATTTCTTGGGATTCTTTTTACTCTCCTCTGCTATGTGTCTTTCATGTTCTATCTTAGCTGCTTTGATTGCACCTTTGCATTCCTTATTGCGTGTTTTATAAATATGAAAATCTGACAGGGACCCCTCAGCGTTGTATTTTTTAAGGCCTTCTCCTTTGCTTTTATGTGTGCCTTTACGTTGGAGTTAAGCCATCCTGGTCTTTGATTATCTCTTTTAAATGTATTTCCCTTTGGGATACACTGGCTAATACCTTTGTTTAGAATGTTCTTGAAGTACTCCCATTTTTCCTCCGTGTTCCTTGTTCCTTGAATTGTATCCCAGCTAACATCTTCCAGCAAGGAGCGTAGTTTATGGAAGTTGGCTTTCTTAACATTCAGCGTCTTTGTATTCCCCTTATGTTTCTTATTTGTGTAATTTATACTGAAACGAGTTGTCCTGTGATCGCTATTTCCTAGATTGCCCCTTACTTCCACGTCTGTGATCAGGTCTGTGTTGTTAGTGATCAGAAGGTCTAATAATGCTTTTTCTCTTGTTGGTGCATTTACTATTTGACCCATGAAATTGTCCTGCAGGACATTTAGGAAATGGCGAGACTTAGCTGAATGTGTAGTACCTTCCCCCCAGTCAATATCTGGATAATTAAAATGCCCCATTATAATGACACTTTCCATCCTAGCCGCTATTCCAAATTGCGATAGGAGGTCCGCCTCCCCCTGCTCCCTCTCATTTGGGAGCCTATAGCATATACCCAGTATTACTTTCCCCCTGGTATCCTCCCTTTGTAGCTTTAGCCATAAGACTTCAACTTCCCTCCAACTTCAACTTCTAGACCTCCCCAGATCCACTAGTAATGTCATCTCTCACATTTACTCTTATGTCATTTTTTATATACAGGCATACCCCTCCCCCTTTTTTGCCCACCCTGTCCCTGCGATATAGGGAATACCCCTGGATGGTAGCCAGCCAATCATGAGAGCTATTGAACCAAGTCTCCGAAATTCCCACAAAGTCTAATTCCTCCTCGTACAATAGCAACTCTAGTTCTACCATCTTGTCTGCTAGGCATTAGTGAACAAGCCACGTAGTTTTGCCTGGACACCTACTGTTTCCTTGCCGGTTAATCCTCTTTTGCATATAGGATATGGTACACTACTCGCCTCGGATTTAAATTCCTTATTAGGCCTATCACTCCTCCCACCAATACTACCCCCTGACCTCTGTTCCACTCTGGCTACTTCTGGACCCTCCCCCCCTTGCCTATTTTAAAAGTCCCTCTAACTTTTCGGCCATCCTCATTCCCAGCCGGTCTGCACCTTCCCCATTTAGGTGCAGCCCATCCTTTCTATAGAGCTCGTAACCGATTGAGGGGGGGCGCTCTAGGGGTTAACTGTGTTCCCTGGGTGTGTTCTAACTGTGAGGGGGCTGGGCTGTCAGGGGCACCAGAGATCTAACTGATCCCAGTGACAGGGATCAGTAGATCTCTGTCATGCTGCCTGACAGCGCGGGGAACCGCCGTGTTTATATCGGCAGTTCCCCTTGTTTCTCTTCTCTCAGATCATCATGGCTCGCATGCGCGAGCTACCGTTTATAGACTGCGATTCACGCTACAGCGTCCACTCTGCAGCAGTAAATGTACGCGAGGCGGTCGGGAACCGGTTAAGGTAAAAAATGTTTCCGTATGTGTATCTCCCCCTCACCCCCCTTAATACTTATCTGAGCTTGATCTCGATCCAGCGCTGTACCCATCTGCAGCAGCTCTCTCCTGCCTACTCTTACAGGTTTTGCTGAGATCAGTGTGAGCCATTGGATCCCACTGCTGTCAGTCACATACTGTGGTAAGGGCGGGGCCAAGCTTTGCTGTCTGTGTCTATAGACACAGGCAGCACAGCTTGGGAGCAAGCCAACAGGTGTGCTACAATAGGAAGCAGCTTCCTATTGTAGCACACCGAGAAGGGGAGATAGGAGCAGTAGAGTGAGAAAAGATTAGAACTGCAAGCTTTCAAGTGATAAAAAGATATAATTCCTCTGTTGAACCATTGTCTAAAATCACTTCAAATATTCAAATGGGACTGTAGATAAAAAATGAAATGTACTCCTCCCAGACTGGGAAATCTTTAAGGAAAACTATACAATACAAAGCGTGCAACTGTCTTATGCACAATCTTCAATAAAAACATTATTAATAAGTACTTTTTAAACCATGCTTTCAAACATATCGAACATGGCATCTATTCAAGTGGAGGTACTCTCAATAAACTGAATATGAGGAGGGATCTTTTTAACACACAGGGATTTTCCTGTGGAGAGGTGTGCTGGCACACTAATGTTTTTTGTGATGTTTCCTGTTTTAAGAACATTGCCCTGTTAGTGTATAATTGACAAATGGAAATAGTATAACGTAAGGAGTGGCCTATTCAGACCAAGATTAAGGTCTTGAACTAATCAACAACAGTTTGGTAAATTGTAGCAGTACATTAAAATGTAAGTATCCCCATAAAAGCTAGAGACAACCATGTCTTCCAGGAGTGGTAATGCACCCCAGTGCACATCCTGCTCTATGTATAAACAATTGAGTCAATTCCTCAAGGTTACCAATATGTATAGCCATGAAACTAATCATCTTGGGGCTGGAGGAGTCACCGGTATTGTATATATAAACCATCCTCAGCCAAGTTTTGATCACTTTTTATTTGCCTGCTCTATGTATGCACTCCCTGAACAACTGTTTTAGGATGAATACTGAGGTGTGAGATGTGAGTACGTTTTTTGTTAATTTGGAAGCCCAAATACCAGATCTACAGAATCAGCTTGCAATGATGTAGAACATTAACAACTTGGTAAAGCGTTTGAACCTTACCCATTAGGTGCTGGCTGGGTCTAGTATAGAGAAGTGAAAAAATGCCATCAGCACACCAAGGATTCCCCGAAAAGGTCCAAAGCTTTATTTTTGTGGTCACATGATAAACATATGGCAAAGTTTTGGATCCACGCAGGGCCCCTTCGTCAGGCAAGTGACGTCCCTTGCCTGATGAAAGGGCCCTGCATGGATCCAAAATGCTGTCTTATGCTTATCATGTGACCATGAAACTAAAGCTTTGGATCTTTTTGAGGAATCCTTGGTGTGCTGATGACATTTCTTCACTTTGACCGTCCACGGTTTCCAGCCTATGGTCATTACAGCACCCAGCATTTTGGAACAGCCGTTTTCTTGAAAGTGTTCATGTGGAATATTGCATTTGGACTCAGTATAGAGAAGGGTTAAAATATGGTAGTGCTGGGTCACAGTTAGAAGACAGGATAGAGGGAAAAGTGTTAGAGCAGCTAGTCCTGAGCTGATACACCCCAATACATTTTTTGATTGTTGAGTGGGGCTGAAGAGAACCCAATTGTCATGGTACACATTGGTACAAATGACAACATTTGAGCATCCTAAAAAAATATATTTTAGGGATATAGGTACCAAGCTAAAGAAAAGGACCTACAAGGTAATATTTTCATAATTATTTCCTTTGCTGCTGTAGGGACGGACTGCACCTAAATGAGGAGGGTGAATCTCTGTTGGGGATGAAAATGTTTAGAAGGCAGGAGGAGCTTTTTAACACAGATTTTGGGGGGATTACTAGTAAATAATATACCTTATATTGAGCAAGGGCAATTAATATATAGGTGGGTGGGATAGAGGGTGGTGGGATTCAAGATTGTCAGCTGGGAAACTTTGTTATCTATGTCCAATGCAGGGACTCATGAAATATCATGAGAATTAATAACGGTTTTAAACACCAATACAAGATTAAAAAGTATGTGCACAAATGCTAGTAGTCTGCCAAGCAAAATGGAAGGAATAGAACTTCTGTTATTTAAGGAGGATTTCAACTTTGTGGTTATAATGGTAGCCTGGTTGGACAGCTCTCATAACTGGGATGCAAATATCCAAGGATAACTCTATTTTGGAGGGACAGGGTTAGTAGAAGCCCCCGAGCATAATGGATGAAAAAGAGACTTTCACAATATATTGATTGGACAAATGGAACTACCTACTCAACTAAGGATTGTCATTTCCTGAGCCTACTACAGGACAATTTCATGCGTCACATGGTAGAAGCCCCTAATTATAAAAATGGTGTGTTGGATCTAATAATTTACAAAAATGCAGAGTGAATCGCAGATATGCATATTAGGGGCAGCTTGGGTATTGATAATCACAACGTAATTAAGTTTGTCATACATTACAGAAAGGAGAGGACAGTTGGTACCGCAAGAACTCTAAATTTCAAAAAGGCTAACTTCAACAAGCGGTGCTTCTTACAGATGTAGTTTATCTGGATTTTGCTAAAGCATTTAATATTGTAACTCATAAGCACTTACTTTACAAACTAATGTCTATCTGCAAGGAAAAAATTGTGTGTACAAGGTGACAAAACTCGCCACAGGAATGTGTCCAGGGAGTGTTGATAAATGATTCTTGTCAAATGATCTAAAGTTGTGAGTGGTGTGCCTCAGGATTCTGTCTTAAAACCAATACCGTTTTAACATGTTTATTAATGATATTGAGTTTGGTGGAATTAAGTGTTCAATTTCAGTGCATTCAAAAAATACATTTTCTCAAGGGATAAATCAATAACTCAACCCTTTTATTGCTAGGTATGCTGCCATATGTAGGGAAGGGGATATTGGGCAGGAAATATGCCAGTGCACTCTTACAATTTCATCCTGTCTGGCCCTGTGTCATATCACTGTTTATGCACCCCCACGCATTTGAAAACGCAACACATTTTCCGATGCAGGAAATTCCATGCTGCAAAATCATATTTCCATGTGGCTGCAATTTTAAAAAGGTGCAGGGACCTTTTTCATGGGTTTCTTGCAGACACAGCAGCCCATTCAAATGCATGGGTTGCTGTGTCCATGCAAATGTGAGCTGCACCAATGCATAGGTGTGAACCTAGCCTAATCATGCATGTAATGTCAGCAAGTATGAGGCTTAATCATTAAAATAATGACTGACAGTCCAATTGCAGATATGTTGGTGAGAGTTTGTCATATGCAGTAAATGATAGCTTTCAATATAGTATGATATATTATAAGTAAGCTTCCACAACAATTGGAATCATAGTGGTGTGGCATTATCAAGTTTGTAATATTACATATATGGTATGCTTAAAGCTGTTAATGTTTCTAATGTTATTCATTTTTGGATGCCATTCAATAATTTACTTTATGATGATATTCTTTGTTTGGAAATGTCCCTATGGTAATTAGAGAGGAGGGACTTAGTGATGGACTATTTAAAGGTATATCTTGTGCAGGTCAGGTAGCCTTGACGAAGAGGTGTTTGTCTTCAAAACACTTCAGAACTATGCACAATTGAGGTGGAAACAGAGAGTTGCTGTATGGGTCCTACAGCTGGCTATCTGTATCTGGTGGATTGAGGGTACCTCCACTTGGATGTTTGCCACGTTTAATATGGGGGATTAGTTTACTTGTATTAGTACATTCTGCATTTGAAGTTGGGCATGTGTTTATCTAAAACTCAAAAAAAGATGGGGCCATGTAAAATGACAATAATTGAAAACACAGGGGTCAGTCAACAACAAAGTCTCTCAAACAGCAGTACTTCTGTGTTTTAGGATGACCTCACTTAACCATGCAGTAAATTCTGTTGTGTGATCTGAGGCTGGACATTCAAACAAGATACACCACAATACACATACATTGAAACAGTTTTGCACAAAAGAATAGACTAGAATAAGTAATCATGCCTCAAGGTCTGATGAGAGGTTAGAGAGAGTGTATGCTCTTGAGACCATTACCGGTAAAGAAGGTTCCACAATTATCAAATACATTGGTTTGCATTTTCTATTAATTGCCTAGACTGTTCAGAAAACATATGGCACTGTAAAATGTGTTTGCTGCTTGAAAAATCTGACTATTTTTATTTAATAGTATGACTTATCAAATTACAATTTGATCACACCGAAAGCAAATTGAGCAGAACTTCAAATTATTTCTAACATTTACAAACTTTCTACAAGGTATATATCAAAATGTGGACATCTTCCCTGCTTATTGTTTAAATATTTCAGATATCTTACCAGGATATTAATGGATCTTAAGCAAGGTATTGTCTTAAAGCAAGCCCATGCAGGCAGAGTAACAGGTTCACTTTAATGCTCCCATTCCCATGAAAGTGCTTGAGCCCAGCAACTGGCAACTATTTATCTTATGAGGCTGCAGCACCAGACTGGGGATCTAGTATAGCTGGCAAGGTGACCACAAGTTAGCCATCTAATAGTGTACACTGTACACTGCAGTTAAATAGCTTAAAGATGATTTCAGGATTCCTTGCGCATAAGAGATTCACGAATGTGATATTTTACTGCACATTTTCATACTGTTGAATGATAAATAAACAAGGTGTGCAATATAAACGTTCACATCTCAGAATCTCAGTCATGTAAAGGTTATGTTGAATGGGTTAAACATGTTTATCTTTGAATGTTAATGTGGCAATACGCTTGGTGAAATTTTCACATTTCACATTTAAGATGCACTCTGCGCAATGCCCTTTGATATATGAAATCTTGTGGGTGCCAAATTGCTTCCTAAACAACAATCATCACCTCATAAGCACTGAATGATATGTTCCAGATTTCTATATGTTGCCCTTATCTAGAGTATAACTAACAAATTTATAGTATAAAATAGAAGTTAACCATCACCTTTTTCTTCTGCAAATTTCATTAATAATGCTAAAGGATCAGCACCAGAAGACAGCACAAATATTAATGGTGTATTTGATGTGGAGCCCATGTAACTATGCTGCAGGTCAAAGGTTGGAGGATCTATATAAGTGGGACCCATCTTATCAGTGACAAATTGCTGGACTGCAGGAATAATCTATAAAGAGCAGAAAAAACATTATTATATACATATTTTATTAAGTTTAACAAACAAATGCATAATTTTACTTTGGATGAAAGAAACAATATTCTAACAGCATCATCTAACATGCTTCATAAATATGTAATATAGATGAAATGTAAAAACACATAATCCATGTTCTGCTTTGAAGAGCACTGAAGAGTTGTGCCCCCTCATTGTATGGTCCTGACAAGAAATCAGTTGATCTGTTGAAAATACAGTCATCAATTCCTGGTCTCTTGGATGTAATTTCCATTATGTAAGGTGAAGTTACTTAAATATGACAGCTCCAGAATATACTCTCATGGAGAGTGCAAGCTTTCAGGCCAGACAGTGGTACTAGTGACCGCAGTGCAATGCATAATGAAATTAGAATGAAACTTGATATATTTGTGATAAGTCTGAAAATGCAAAGATCTGCAAAGCTGTCCCTGCAAAAGGAGTATAGTATGTACTTAAACAATCCTGCTGCCCACGCCACCATATGTTGCTCTGATGCAGAGAGATCTCTGCTCTAGTCTTTTCAGAAACTTAACATTTCTAGCAGTGTCAATCTCCTGGTCCCCTACTGTGCTCAGTGGCTTCTCCTGTTGACCTCTACATCATTTCTGGATACACAGTTTGCAGGAGGAAATACTGAGTAGTTTTCATGTTTAAAGTGAACAACTCACCCAGTCTAAAAATGCCTTAGGCAGAAAAATAGATAAATTATGGCACCATTGTGTGGCTATTGCCATTTCAGTAATTTTTATAGTAGAAATAGTGATGTTGCCAGGAAATGGAGAGAGGCAGGAAGGGAGATGATCCATGTTTTTGTAAAGAACACACAATGCTGCAGACAATGGAATGAGATCACTATCTGATCAAGCAAAGACTCTATCTTGACCATCATAGAAGTATACATCAACCTTCAGAAGTGATTGAAGGCTTTGTGTCAACCCTAAGTAATAACTGTGTATATGAGTTATTACTTTGTATATATATTACTTTAAATGCTTCACCTAGGGAAAATAGATAATTTAGGGTTGATTGATTGTGTATGGCTAGTTTCAATACTTTCTTTCTTTGTGCATATTACCCTATTGTTAACTCTGTGTACTCCTTTTTACATTTTTAATTGAGCAGCATACCCTTTTACCTCCTATTTGTGTAAAAACCTATACTTTCTTGATAGGTACCATAGTACCTTAAAATTATTACTATACTGTTCAAAACAACCATGTGGTGCTTGAGGTATCTGTGTTGGTCTTTTGATAAATCCCTTTTGAATTTTGAATACTAGGACTAGACTGTACACAGGGCCTTGACTTCTGTTCAAACTGAGAGTATGTCCTTTCCCTCTTAGCACTTATCCCTGTCTCCTAGAGGGTTTGGGTGGGGTTTAATGAGGAGAGTTTGCGTTTAATCTGGAATGTAATTAAAAGATCAAAAGTCTCTCAGAATATATCAAATCTCAAGAGAAGGGAAAAAGGAACTATCACAGTTGTTTAGGAAAAAAGTATGATCCTAATAACCCCAAACATGAGTTTGATTTACAAAATGCTATAAAAATGATAGAAAGAGGCACTGCTTACTGCCTCCTTCAATGTAGTAAGCGAGATGATGTGTACACAACCTAAAAAATAGTGTATTATATACAAATCAGCAGGGTGGGCCTGTGTCACTGTAATTATAGCGGACAACATAAGCTTCCTTGCATTTGATAGACATGTCAGTGGTTGTCAACACTTAGCTGACATTAAACATGGTATAATTGGTAGTATAATTTGAGGCTATTGGTAACATTGATAGCAATAACCAAGTATTTCTGGATAATTAGATGTGCTCATATATTCCAAGGATAAATGTCATCTCAGTGTATAAATAGTAAAACTAAGCTGTATAATGCATAATGTTGTTATGACCTCCATGCAGAAGAGGCAATAAAAGCTCCCATCATTCAGAAATGTTCTATAGTTTGGTCAAAGCATCTCATTTGCTATACTGTCTCTGACATTTTTTAATCCTCTGAATTTATAGCTTTACTTGTACATGCTAGGTAATAAACCACTGCATTCTAGTTACTAAGATACAACAGTGGGTTTATTATTGACCGCTGTCATTTTTGGGATGGCTGCACAGACCCTTCATGTGACCAACAAAATGTCTGCTTATTAATCCACCTCTTCAATTACACAGGTCACTATTCAAAGTCCTGTCATAGAGAAAAATATAACTGTACTTTCCATGTGCCTTTTCATCATTGAGATTTTTTTTCCCTTTAGGACTGAAAATACGCTCATTATGTACTACCAATTAAAACCCAACTCTCACAGTTGTAGACAGAATGGAGAAGGGATAGAACTTCTGTCAGATTATTTTTGTTTAATAGTTAAAACTTCTGTCAGCTTTTTTAATTATGTTTGAGAGATTTCTTCTCACTTCCTGACACTGGTCAAACAGTAAGTGAGGTAATATCCCTGCATCTATGTCATGGACAGCAATAAAAACTTCAGAGAAGTAATGGTTCTTCCCAAATATACAGTATGTCACAAAAGTGAGTACACTCCTCACATTTTTGTAAATATTTTATTATCTTTTCATGTGACAACACTGAAGAAATTATACTTTGCTACAATGTAAAGTAGGGAGTGTACAGCTTGTATAACAGTGTAAATTTGCTGTCCCTTCAAAATAACTCAACACACAGTCATTAATGTCTAAACCACTGGCAACAAAAGTGAGTACACCCCTAAGTGAAAATGTCCAAATTGGACCCAAAGTGTCAATATTTTGTGTGACCACTATTATTTTCCAGCATTGCCTTAACCCACTTGGGCATGGAGTTCACCAGAGCTTCACAGGTTGCCATTGGAGTCCTCTTCCACTCCTCCATGATGACATCACGGAGCTGGTGGATGTTAGAGACCTTGTGCTCCTTCACCTTCCGTTTGAGGATGCCCCACATATGCTCAATAGGGTTTAGGTCTGGAGACATGCTTGGCTAGTCCATCAACTTTGCCGTCAGCTTCTTTATCAAGGCAGTGGTCCTCTTGGAGGTGTGTTTGGGGACATTATGTTGGAATACTGCCCTGCGGCCCAGTCTCTGAAAGGAGGGGATCATGCTCTGCTTCAGTATGTCACAGTACATGTTGGCATTCATGGTTCCTTCAATGAATCCCAGTGCTGGCAGCAATCATAAAGCCCCAGACCATGACACTCCCACCACCATGCTTGACTGTAAGCAAGACACACTTGTCTTTGTACTCCTCAACTGATTGCCGCCACACACGTTTCACACCATTTGAACCAAACAATTTTATCTTGATCTCATCAGACCACATGACATGGTTCCAGTAATCCATGTCTTTAGTCTGCTTGTCTTCAGCAAACTGTTTGTGGGCTTTCTCTGCATCATCTTTAGAAGAGGCTCCCTTCTGGGACGAGAGCCATGCAGACCAATTTGGTGCAGTGTGCGGCGTATGGTCTGAGCACTGACAAGCTGACCCCCCACCTCTTCAACCTCCGTAGCATTCGTCTGTTTCCCAAAGACAACCTTTGGGTATGACGCTGAGCATGTGCACTCAACTTCTTTGGTCGACCATGGCGAAGCCTGTTCTAAATGGAACCTGTCCTGTTAAACCGTTGTATGGTCTTGACCACTGTGCTGCAGCTCAGTTTCAGGGCCTTGGCATTCTTCTTATACTCTAGGCCATCTTTATGTAGAGCCGCAATTCTTTTTTTCAGATCCTCAGAGAGTTATTTGCCATGAGGTGCCATGTTGAACTTCCAGTGACTTAACACACCTGCTCCCCATTCACACCTGAAACCTTGTAACACTAACAAGTCGCATGACACTTGGGAGGGAAAATGGCTAATTGGGCCCAATTTGGACATTTTCACTTAGGGTGTACTCACTTTTCTTGCCAATGGTTTAGATATTAATGGCTGTGTGTTGAGTTATTTTGAGGGGGCAGCAAATTTACACTGTTATACAAGCTGTACACTCACCACTTTACATTGTAACAAAGTGTCATTTCTTCAGTGTTGTCACATGAAAAGATGTAAAGTTTTACTGCGCAAACAAAATGTTGAGGTTCATATATACGTTTCAAAAATTAACATGAGATATACACGACTGACAGAGATAACAAATGTGTCCAATATTTACCATGACATGAAATAGCTCAATATACATGTTGTTATGATATTTAACCACTTGACGACCGCACGCAGTATATTTACTGCGGCAGTGCGGCGCTGTCTTGCGAATCGCCGGAAATAGACAGGGATTTACAGACAGGCAGCTAGGGGGCGCGAGCACGCTGCCAGTGGTGCGCGCTCATGCCCGCCGCGCTCTGTGTGAGTGTGCTCGTGGCTCAGGCGACCCGATGTTCGCTGTCGAGCCGCAATGAGCTGTCAGAGGGAAAGAATGGGGAACCGCCAAAGTAAACACGGCGGTTCCTTGTTCTGACAGACGGCATCTAAGAGATCTACTTATCCCTGTCACTGGGATCAGTTAGATCTCTTATGCCCCTGACAGCCCAGCCAACCTCACACACCCAGGGAACACAGTTAACCTCTTCACTGCCCCCTGCAGGTTAACCCCTTCACTGCCAATGACATTTATACAGTAATCAGTGGATATTTAAATTTCTGGTCACTGTATAAATGTCATTGGTCCCAAAAAAGTGTAAAAAATGTCCGACATGTCTGGCCAAATATCGCAGTCCTGATAAAAATTGCAGATCGCCGCCATTACTAAAAAAGAAAAAAAAAATGTAAAAACGCTGATTGCAATTTTTTTTACCAAAAATATGAGGAAGAATATAAATCAGCCAAAACCGGTGAATAAATTCGTTTTTTTATATATTTTTTTTTTTTGGATTTGTATTTTAGCAAAAAGCAAGAAATATTGTTTTTTTTTGCAAAATTGTCGCTCTTTTTTTGTTTATAGCGGCGATCAGAAATGACGCAGAGATGACCAAATTCCACCAAAAGAAAGCTCTATATGTGGGAAAAAAAAGGAAGCAAATTTAGTTTGGGTACAACGTCGCACGACCGCGCAATTGTCAGTTAAAGCGACGCAGTGCCGAATCGCAAAAAGTGCTCTGGTGCTAACATGGGAAATCCTTCCAGGGCTGAAGCGGTTAAGTCATGTGTTGATTCCTTACTACGAACTAAATTCAAGAAAGAGAGCTGTGATGCATTCAATCCAATAAAAGAAAAGGAAAAAGTTAAAAAAAGAAAGAAAAAGGAAGTATAAGCTTGCCATAAATTCAAAAGATCCTTAATATTACTATGGGCAAGTTAGTTCTTTCCTTGGTGAATAGTGCGTTTGAGTGGGCCTTCATAGTGGCTCCTTCTAGGCATAAACGTAAGATCTGTTGATGTCTATTCTGAGAATGCATATAAGGAGTGGGGGTTAGTGGGGGGAAAAAAGAGAAAAAGAAAAACAAAGGGGGAGATTTAAGGGTTCCCCTTTAATTCATCTCAGACCATCCCCTCTCCCCCACTCCTCCCCCTCCCCTCTCTCTCTAAATGGGGGGGAGGGGGGGTAGGGAAAAAGTATAGGAAAGGAGGCAAGCAGGAGAAATGCTCTATTGTTGAAAGTGCACATTTTGTGGGAAACTTGAGTTAGGAAGTGCGTGGAGTTTGAGATTTATTAGGAGTGTTTATTTGTATCACGACTGCCCTCCTATTATTAGGAGAAGGTGTTGGGAGAGAGTTAACAAGGGATTTTCTGTTCTTGAGCAAAGATAGATAGAATCTATATATATTCTAACTTTGGGTTAGGGCTAAAGGCCCTGTTTAAGTTTGTCGAAGTATGTTTTGGTTGTTTTGTAGTGTTGCCAAAAGTACCATGTCTTAATGAAATTGGAAAGTCTTTCCTGAGAGATGCTAACAAGTTCCTTGAGTTCTTCTATTTTAGTAAGTCTGTGGAACCATTCCACTATCGTGGGAGTTTTGTTTGAACGTCAATGTCAGGGGATACATTCTCGCGCTGCATTGATCATGTGCATTGGTAAGGATTTCAAATATTGCTCCTAGATTTGAGTTTTAACTGCGCTTCTCTTTACTGTCAGGTAGAATAGTTGTCATAAGGACAGGAAGCAAGGTCAAATCTCTTTAACAGCCCCAAATAGCAGTAAAACCCTTACAGGGCCTCTAACCCGTACCCACTTGTAAGGGGTAGGTTGATAGGATGGTCATCATCTCCTCCATGTTTTCCTTCCTCGTTGGACACCAAGCAAGGATCATGGGTCAAGAGTCAAGAGAGGCCGACCCTGGGGTCTTTGAGCTATGCCAGGCGTTGAATGGCGTCACAAACCCTTGCATGTGGGGTAACACTTCACCCCAAGGCGTGCTTATGAATGTCTGGGACCAGGTGGGAGCCGCAGTCATGTGAAGAATCAAACATTAACAGGGCCTCCCAAATCAGAGATGAGCCACATGTGTGCAGTACCCAAAATACGGGACAGGCTGAGCCTCTGCTCACTCCACCAATCAGCATAATTCACTCCCAGTAACAGAATGGGGTCCTGCTGAGCACATAGCATGGACCTGTTACCTCACTCCCAGTAACAGAATGGGGTCCTGCCAAGCACATAGAACCTCATACATGCTCTTACTTAACTCTTCTGTTCCCGTACCTAGTCACCAGGCCAAAGATCTCTTTAACACTAGTCCTCTTCCAGTGACCAGCAGAGACGGACAGTTAGGGAGGGAATCAAAGCACTAACTATCTTGCTACCGGAGAATCTATTACTTAACTAGGTACTACACCAATGACTGGTTGCTTGTTTCTCCTCATGTTTACTCGTGGCAATCACCTCTTTCTTCTTGTCTTGTTAAATGAACCTTTGATGTAGTGATGTTACACATACCCCATTTTGTAGTTATGCACCCAAGTTCTCTAATAACACGCCAAGACCTCACATGCACCCCTTTGAATAACTTCAGACCAAGCTCTGAGCATTTGAATCAACTTTTACTGTGAATTTGGCACAACATGTATAACATGCAATAACATCCTCTTTCTAACTAAACCTAACTGTAGCTGCCCCAGGTTATCTGCACAGGTGAAGTCTCTTTGAGGAAAGCCCATGCTGGGCAATGCTTGAACAGGGAAGTCCATGTTTCTGTGATCTTTCAGTGAATTGGCATTCTAAAGCAGACCACAAGTCTTCTAGTTGTGTGTTCCCCATGCGTTTCTCCAGGTGTTCCCTGGAGCCCCTTAGTATCCAGACCTCTTCCCTTTTATAAAACACGGGAGGGAGGCTGTTTCACAGTGAAAGCATGTAAACCCACCAGGGACGGCGGCAAAACATTAAATCGTTCCCCCTTTCCTGGCCAACCAGGTGCTAACTACATATACAGTAGGCTACATGCATACACACTCTATTCAGAGCTAAAAAAAAAGTCAGAAAACAGGCTGGTTCTTTGTTTTTTTTTTTATTAGGGGATTTGAACTTGGATTTGAACTTGGATAGGGTAGGGGTGATCATGTGATGCCCAGAGATCAACAGTTCTTTACACGGGACCTCTATATACACTCAGTATATACACTCTCCTTCTTCTTCCAGCACAACACTTGCTTTTCCTTGTCCCTCTCTCCTGCACAACACTTGCTTCTCCTTGCTCCTCTCTTCTGCACAACACTTGCTCAGCACAGGTGAGACCTGAAACTATATTTACCAGGCCTCCATTCATCTTGTTTGGCTTAGCTAGCTTATGTGAGACCTGGTGTAAATTTACCAGGCCTCCAGACCTCCCTTTGCGGGCATGGGGTTGAGGTTCCCCTTGTGTAGAAAATTCATTAGTAGGTGACACCAAATCCCGGTCTCTCCCTGTACCTCTTCTAGACGGTCTTCCTTCCAATCTGCTTTGTGCATCTCCACTTCCCTGGGCTGTGTCACTCACCAACAACCAGTGAACTTCTCCTAGAGATCTCTTGAAGTACACTTCTCCCGCTGTCCTCTGCTTGCTCTCATGTGCCTTTTCCAGAATCTCCAACCTTCCTGATACACCCGAGCCCCAGGCCAAGGTCACCCCCCCCAGACTGGGCGTTCCCTCAAGGCTTCAGCCACCTCAGTACTTCGTCTCCATCTCCAAACTTCCACCCAAACTCTCCTCCAAGCCTGGGCTGCCCCAGGAATTTTGAAAAGGCCTGCCCCCTGCCAATCCAGATTGGGGATTGGTCAGGGCTTCCCAAATAACCAGTAGTTCCACCTCCTCTGCCCCACTCCCCTTTTCTAGAATTTTTGCAAAAGCAAGTAGGGGTCAACCAAAGGGTGTCACCACCTACAGTCACCAGCCACTGCCTGGACCACTCCCATGCCCAGAATGAAAACAATCAGGCCTGACTAAATTTACCTACTCTAACACCAAAAATCCTCATCTAGCACCTACCTAATGTAGAGGGTGCTACAGACTGTTGTGTGTCATTGTATTGTATCATCACTGCTAATTGGTGCGAGATTGCCTAGTATGGCTTCGCCCTCAGGTTCGATGCAATTGCATTGGTTGACAGACAGAGAACAAAATGGCCAATCTGATTTCAAATAGATTCTCATGTGGAAGTTAGTAGAGGCAAGGGGGATGAATATTCACTATTGTCACACTGATTATCCTCCTGGCCAATCAGGAAGCGGGTCAAAAGGAGAAGTGATCCTATTCTCCTAGGAGGAGGAGGAGGGAGGAGACGCACGGCGAGAAGAGAAGCAGGGGAAGCCCAACCAACCCACCAGCCGCCACTGTCTCCAGGGATGGCTCACCCGCAACAAGATGTCCAATGTGTTAAAAAAATTCACTAAGTGTCCTCTACCTAATCAAAATCATAGCTCTCACCTGAAGATCTCAATCAATCAAATCTCCACTCTCTGGGAATCATCCAGCTTTAAATGGACAAATCCTCCACTCTCTAATTACCACTTTCCTCTGTGTAAGTGCATCACAGTCTTCCTCATGTTAGATAGTCCAAATTTGAATATGGGGAATGGAAGAAGAGTGCCACACAGTGTAAAACCATAGACATATATCTATTGTAAATAAGCAATTAAACATACATTTTATTGTGCCAAGCCTGACACAAGGGGAAAACAGCATGGCATAAACAAGCCCACACAGGCTGCGGCCCGCCACAGGCTAGTATGAGATGATGTCTCTCAAAGCTCCTATAATGCGTTTCGATGTGATATAATCAAGTGGCCCACTTGTGTTGTGACATTATCTGTGTTTGAACTGGCACTTTATTCACAGTTTTAAGGTTAGATATGTCACTATGATAAATAGCTTTATACACACTGCCCACACATACAGTATCTCACAAAAGTGAGTTCGCCCCTCACATTTTTGTAAATATTTTATTCAGTGTGACACTTTGCTACAATGTAAAGTTGTCACGACACCTGGGGTCAGGTGACAGGTGTGCATTGCTGGAGTGCGAATCGCACCGAGGGTTGCAAAGCGCACCACTGAGGTTGTGGACCTATAGCTATCTGCTGCTAATGAGTTCTGGCTGATACGGGTAGAGGGGCCCCTGGAGCACGGACACTGAAACACAGGGAGCTAGTGCATTGGTTTCCCCAGGGCACGGAATCTAAGAGCCAGTGGGTGTTCGCCAGAGCCTCTAGTGGTGAGGATGGTTTTGGCTGCAACTCGATCCAGGTCACGGCCCCTTGGGTCTCCTAGCTCATGCTCGGCTGGCTACAGGTGGAAGAGAGGAAGCAGCAGTGCAGAAACAGAAAAGAATAGACAGAGGTAATAGCAAAGGGTCAGGGCCACAAGCAGACAGGAGAAACAGAGGACAAGCCAAAGATTGGGGTAATAGGCAGGCAGGGATAGTCAGACAAGCCAAAGATCGATACACAGAATAAGACACAGAGCAAACGATAGGACAACCACACACTAAGCCAAACACGGACAAACGTTGATCAGCAATGTAGGCTTCACTGCCAGGTGTTATATCATGTTCCTAATTAGGGCCTGGGGAGGAGTGCAGCTCAGGAGGGCTACTAAAGCCCACAGGTGAGGGAGGCCCGACCTTTAACTGGACACATGCAGCAAGGTAGGCAATAGATAAGACATGAATGTTTGCTGTGGTTACATGACAGAATGTTTACTGTGACATAAGTAGTGAGTGTACAGCTTGTATAACAGTGTAAATTTGCCGTCCCCTCAAAATAACTCAGCACACAGACATTAATGTCTAAACCGTTGCAACAAAAGTGAGTACAACCCTAAGTGAAAATGTCCAAATTGGGTCCAAAGTGTCAATATTTTGTATGGCCACCATTATTTTCCAGCACTGCCTTAACCCTCTTGGGCATGGAGTTCACCAGAACTTCACAGGTTGCCTCTGGAGTCCTCTTCCACTCCTCCATGATGACACTACGGAGCTGGTGGATGTTAGAGACCTTGCGCTCCTCCACCTTCTGTTTGAGGATGCCCCACAGATGCTCTATAGGGTTTAGGTCTGGAGACATGCTTGGCCAGTCCATCCCCTTTACCCTCAGCTTCTTTAGCAAGGCAGCGGTTGTCTTGGAGGTGTGTTTGGGGTCAATATTATGTTGGAATACTGCCCTGGGGCCCAGTCTCCGAAAGGAGGGGATCATGCTCTGCTTCAGTATGTCACAGAACATGTTGGCATTCATGGTTCCCTCAAGGAACTGTAGCTCCCCAGTGCCGGCAGCACTCATGCATCCCCAGACCATGAAACTCCCACCACCATGCTTGACTGTAAGCAAGACACACTTGTCTTTGTATTTCTCACCTGGTTGCCGCCACACACTGTGTCAGGAGTACAAACTCCATAGGTATACTTATAAAACCAAAATCGAATTGACATTTTTGGTTGGGTCGTTCCGACCCTAACTGAGCGGAGGCATCATAGCTTCACAAACAGAATTTTCTTATTGGGTGTTGTATACATGTTCTCCTATATGGGATTGAGTCTTACAGATATACTAATAGTTTCCACGCACTGATTCAACGTTGACTGGGGACCCTTCAGGCTTTTTATTGATGAAGCATCTAATAAAGTTCCTCTAGAGGCCCAAAATAGCACTTTGAGCTGCTGTCGTTTATTGATTACTGCTTTAATTACATGGCTTCTCCCTAGCAGGTTATGATTACAGCAAACAAGGACTCGTGAAGATATACTTCCTCTAAGACAACGCATCTATGGGTCAATGTTGGACTTTAGTTATTTGTTATCCCTGTCTCCTTTGAAGCTGTGAATCCTATATGGATAATTACACTGTATGGTTTGTTTGATGTCTGTTCAAGCCTAATAAAATCTTTATGAAACTAAAAATGTCAGAAGCAAAGTTCCTCACAAACCTGTGATTTATGAGTGGTGAGGGTAATTTAGGTATTTGTGTGCTTGTGTGTTATGTTGTTTTTTGGCTGCTAATTGTGTGCAAAATGTGGGAATTTGGGTTCACACAATAACTGGCCAGTGTGCCAGTTGATATCCGAGGAAGAGTGATGGACAGCTATACCTCGTGCATCATCTGGCCTTCCTTATCTCCTTGCTCCCTCAGTAACCCCCAGTCTGTGATCCCTGAAACCTTATTTCAAAAATAATTTGATCCTGGGGATTCATTTTATAATTTTATTGCAGGATCTATAGACAAGAGATTGTGACTTGATCTGTTCAGAGACAGCAAGATTAGAAAACTGTCATCTAATGCCCATGGGCAGCTTAAGGTTAATAGATCTTGTATATTTGTATGTACTCTCAGCCCTGCACTCTTTATCACTTTATTTCTGCAAAACAATCCCAGTTAATCTTGCATAGAAACAGAACAAATAGAAAGGTGAAATAGCTTGTAATCCTCCCTGAAGGAAATGCATCACAGTGCTTCTTCATTTCTGCGGCTTAGCAAATGTCCTATGGAGTTAATTTATTGATATTAGTCACATATTGGACATAGCAAAGACACACAGTCTGAGGTCTCTTCAAATTAGTTGAAGTTCTGTTCCTATTTAATAGATCTGACCTAATTATTTACTCTTCAAAAGTACCCCCCCAGAAAGTTTGGCTGCATCGGAGAGAGGCACCACCGAGCTGCTATAAAATATTGGGAATCAACATCTGCTGTTTCTTCCCTGCTGTAATATTTTTTGGAAAGTACAATAAAAGCAATGAGGGATCCTGAGTGTCAGTCTTCACCATTAAAAAAAACTGGCATGATTTGAGGAGGACCTGCTGCTTTCTCTTGTCGAAAATACATTTCACTTACATTTTCTGTTGCTTGCACATGAAATTTTCATTATGTCCTTTGCTGCTCCTTAAAAGACAGGATCAGCTGTTGGACTTTTCTATTTATTGTAAAAGCTGTGTCCACTGCCAAGCAAAATAATTTTTAATAGGGGTTCTATAACAGCGCGCACAGCTTTTTATTTATTTCTTCCTGTAATATGCTTTAAGGTTTCATTTTCATACCTTTGGTTTGAGACCTATTTTCTACAAATTCTGAATGTTTAATTAAGATACATAGTATCCATAAAATATAATGGAATTCAATAAGATGAGTAGATTACTGTTATAGCTGGTGTAATCAATAGCAACAATTTTTTTATTTCTTTTATTTTATACCTTGAATAATATACAAAAACCTAAGTGGCTGTTATACACTAAAGAAATCTGTGTATACTGTGCTCCTATTTAAAGCTGGACTCCAGCCAGACACAAAACACTCTGTAATCATTAATATGTTGTATTTGTTTTTAAAGCAAGCAATCTTATAGTCCCTGTACAGCAGGGCTTGAGTGGGAGAGGAAGAAAAATCACAAGGAGCCAATCAGTTCATGTGCTGACAAGGAGCATGCTGGCATGAAAAAAAAATAAGCAAGTGACAATGTGATATGAGCTCATTACTGTACTGCTTTTGCTTTTCATTGTCCAGTCACAGGCTGGTGCAGGTCAAGAACAGTCTGGGGTTAGAGCAGGGGTCTTCAAACTATGGCCCATGGGCCACACACTGCCCACTACAAAATTTTATTTGGCCCGCAGCAGATGTAAGGGGGACTCTGAACCTTATGTAAAGTGGGAGTCTAACATGGACTCTGATGTAAGAGTACACTTTGATGAAGACTCTGATGTAAGAGGGATTCTGATAGGGACCTTGATGTAATGGTGGACTCTAATGGGGACCCTTATGTAAGGGTGGACTCTGATGGGGACCCCTATGCAAGGGGAGTCTCTGATGTGGACTCAGACATAAAGAGAACTCTGATAAAAGGGGCACTCTAAATTAAGGGGAATTATGGGGATCCTGATGTAATGGTGGACTCTGATGGGAACACTGATGTGAGGGTACAAACTTATTAACACTTGAAGACTGCCCGTCGCAAATGTACTGCGGCAGTGCGGCTCTATTGCGCGAAGCGCCGTACCAGTAAGGCGCTTCGTGTAATACATGCAGTGCGTGCGGCTGTGGCGTGGCGTCAAAGCCGATGCCGTGTGGCCGGCATCCGCGATGTCCGCTGGATCGCTCCACAGAGAGGTAGAATGGGGATCTGTAAACAAGGAGGATGCCATTCTGACAGGGGAGTAGAGAGAGATCGTCTGTTCCTAGTGATCAGGAACAACGATCTCTCTGTACTCCCAGTCAGTCCATTCCCCCTACAGTTAGAAAGCACCTCCCTAGGACACATTTAACCCTTTGCCCCTGGTGTTAACCCCTGCCCTGCCCTGCCAGTGTAATGTATACAGTGATCAGTGCATTTTTATAGCAGTGATCACTGTATTGGTGTGCTGGGTGATGCAACGAGGGGGCACCTCACTGCAGTGTGGGAGTCCCACAAGTGTTATGTGAGTGGCTTGATATGGCAGACCTCTGGTAGTTTGTTATCAGTAGTGCATTGGACCAATGCTACACAGTCAGACTCACACCTTGCCAAGATATCTCAGAGGCAGACAGATTTGTCTAGGGGATAGAGATACCCAGAGACCTGCCAGGGACCTTTGATCAAGTTACACCTTTATTTTTCTGTGGACTTGAAATACTTCCTCTGTGTTTGGTTTGTGAAATTCACTTCATGCTGCACTTGAATAAGGACTTCTGCGCATAATCACTTGGTGCTCTTTAGCAGCCAGCAATCTCTATTGTATCCAGCACATTCACATGCTCATTTAAGTTTTTCAAACAATGCTATTACTACCAATCCTGCAGTTGGCCATAGCACACCTTTGGCTACTGCTCATTAACTCATGCTATATTGAGGATTGTTAAGCAGCCTACTGTGGTATTTAAAGCATTATTCTTCTTTAAACCTTTATTTCAGATGGGAATACGGACACATGTTGCATCATACAGTTTAATGATTTCTTATATTGCTCAGGGAATCTAGCAGTGAGCCTGCTGAGAGCTTGGATTTGCGTTCTCATTTATTGGAGATCCTACAACTTGAGTAAGACTTCCTCATAATTTCAAAGCAGTCACGGCAGGTAGTCACACTGTTATTTCATTACCATATTAAGACATGTAAATGATTGTGTCTTTTCCCTGTAGTGCACCCTTTATTTTATTCTTGGAGGGTCATCCCACCCTTTGATCTGCATTGTAAGTGTAGGCACCGTGCTGGACGTCAACTAACCTCCTGCCTGATGATCAGATGAGACAACTTGTCAATAGTGCTAAGTAAAATTTGCCTTAGTATCCTTACTTAATACTCTAGTGTACTGGAACAGCAGAAGGAGGGCCAAGGTATTGTTTGAGACAGGTTTATAAACACTGCAGCAAAGGGCATCAGTTATCTAGAGCCTCCAATAGAGGGATACAGGCAGTACTCCTACACCAGGCCTGGACATCTTGGCTTCACCACAGTGTAATGCCTCCTAATTTGTTTTATTACACTGGATTTTTGCCTCCTACAAAAACCTTCAACCCATCAGCAGCCCCAGCAGGTTTTGCATTACTCAGCAGAGAGGTCAATATCAAATGTATGTCAAATGTGTTTGCAGTGAAATTGGTATTTATTACTACATTCTCTGCAACAGCTGTTGCGTTGCAGCACTTTCAATAAACTGTAGTAGCTGGAATTATATAACTATAAAATACTTAAATAATTTTACTAATGAACAATACCTTCTTGGATGTGTCTCTGTCCCTATTATTGTAAATCTTCCTGTATCAATACCTTCTTGGCTGTGTCCCCATCCCTATTATGATAACTTTTGCTGTATATACAGTATTTTAAAGTTAAATTGTATGATAGATTAAAAATATGCCATTAGAACCTTGCCCATTTTAAATGAATGCCCAACACCTAATTAAAGTGCATTCTCTGCCTATAGTGGATTGCTGGATGCCCAGCAACTATGTAAAAGCTTTGTTTTTAATTTTATTTTTAATGCGGATTCATCATTCTGCTTTAATAGCTCCTGTTCTTAATTTAAAGCATAACCAAACTTTGTTGCAGAGTCCTACATTTTGTTATTCTGAAGAAATCCCTGTGTGATTCTCTGTGCCCATGTGAGAAAATGAATTTAATGGGAGTGGTTTCATAATTATCAATCAGCTGTGCAACTGCAGAACACTAATGAGCTGCTGGGCCTGCATCCCTTTAGACATGTTCCTATTGGGAATATCTCACCAAAAATAACATTTTTGTTGCAGGGGATGCCTGAAATCTGTCTTGTATCTTAGTGCAGACTTCTGGGGAAATCAGTGAGCCAATCACACAAGCAGGACATTATGTTTCTGGGGGATGTTCTGTACACATTCTGTTTACAGAACAACTCCAGGTAGCTAAATTGTATTGCACTTTACAGACAATTACAGAGCTGAAGATTGAAAGGTAATTTGTAATAACATTCAATTACAATATGACTTGTGTTGCGATTGTATACTATATATTAATTTTTCTTTATTTGGCTCTTTACCACGTGAACGGCTGTGTCCAATCACAGATAGTCACTATGGAGTACTATATGCACGCCGCTCGTGCACGCCCCCGGGGGCGCGCAGCGTGGAGATCAGGGTTGAGGCTTGTCCCTTGGACAAAGCCCAGCCCTGATTAGGCTAAAGAACCAATGAAATTGGCTCTTTACCACGTGACCGGCTGTGTCCAATCACAGCCAGTCACATGATTTAAACATACCATGGTAACGAGCTGTTACCGGGTTCTCCCTCTCACACACCAATCGTGTGCGGTAACAGCTTGTTACCACTTAGTGTACACACCAAGCACACTGATTGCCCCCCCCCCAGTAATAAAGAGGACCTGTTACCACCACATCAAAGTACCTGTCACCACCCCATCAAAGTACCTGTCACAGCACATCAGAGTACCTGTCACCTGCCCATCAAAGTACCCGAGTACCTGTCACCTGCCCATCAAAGTACCCGATTACCTGTCACCAACCCATCAGAGTACCTGAGTATCTGTCACCAGCCCATCTGAGTACCCGAGTACCTGTCACCAACCCATCAGAGTACCCGAGTACCTGTCACCAACCCATCAAAGTACCCGAGTACCTGTCACCAACCAATCCGAGTACCTGTCACCAATCCATCAGAGTACCCCAGTACCTGTCACCAACCCATCAAAGTACACGAGCACCTGTCACCAACCCATCAAAGTACCCAAGTACCTGTCACCAACCCATCAGAGTACCTTTTACCTGTCACCAGCCCATCAGAGTACCCGAGTGCCTGTCACCAGCCCATAAAAGTACCCGAGGACCTGTCACCAACCCATCAAAGTACCCGAGTACCTGTCACCAGCCCATCAGAGTACATGAGAATCTGTCACCAACCCATCAAAGTACCAGAATACCTGTCACCAACCCATCAGAGTACCCGAGTACCTGTCACCAGCCCATCAGAGTACCCGAGTACCTGTCACCAACCCATCAAAGTACCCAAAATACCTGTCACCAGCCCATCAGAGTACCCAAATACTTGTCACCAGACCATCAGAGTTCCCGAGTACCTGTCACCAGACCATCAGCGTACCCGAGTACCTGTCACCTGCCCATCTGAGTACCCAAGTACCTGTCACCAGCCCATCAGAGTACCTGAGTACCTGTCACCAGACCATCAGAGTACCCGAGTACCTGTCACCTGCCCATCAGAGTAGCCGAGTACCTGTCACCAGCCCATCAGAGTACCCGAGTACCTGTCACCAGCCCATCAGAGTACCCGAGCACCTATCTGCAGCCCATCAGAATACCTGAGTACCTATCTGCAGCCCATCAGAGTACCCGAGTACCTATCTGCAGCCCATCAGAATACCTGAGTACCTATCTGCAGCCCATCAGAGTACCCGAGTACCTATCTGCAACCCATGCCTCATAGAATATACCTCGGGTGTTTTCTTTCCAAAATAGGGTCATTTTGTGGGAAATTCCATTGTCATGGTGCTCCAGGGCCTTCAAAAGTGTGATAGGTATGAATGACATTTTATGTGTAATTTATGCTTCTAGAACGCCTGATGGTGGTCTCTGCATGTTGGATCTCTCTATGTGGCCAGGCTGTGTAAAAGTCTCACACATGTGGTATTGCCATTCTCGAGACGAGTAGCAGAATATATTTTGGGGGTTATTTTTGCTATATACATGCTATGTGTTCAAAATATCATATAAATTGACCACTTTGTGAAAAAAATAAGTTTCCATTTTCTTTCCACATTTTCCAAAGACCTGTGGAAAAAAATGAACCGTACAAAAGACTCATAATGCCTCATAGAATATACGTTGGGGTGTTTGCTTTCCAAAATGGATTAATTTTGAGGGTAATTCTATTGTCCTGGTGCTGCAGGGCCTTCAAACCTTTAATAGGTGGTTAAGAAATTAGATGCAAAATTTCTGCTCCTAGAATGTCTGACGGTGCTCGCTGCATGTTGGATCTCTCTATGTGGACAGGCTGTGAAAAAGTCTCTCACATGTGGTATCGCCATACTCGGGGTGAGTAGCAGAATGTATTTTGGGGTGTAATTGGAAGTATGCATATGCTGTGTGTGAGAAATAACTTGTTGTTTTGACAATTTTGTGCAATAAATAAATAAATAAATAAATAAATAAATAAATAATTTCTTAATTTTCCCAAGATTCGTGGGGAAAAAAATACAACTTCAAAAAACTCACCATGCCTCATACTAAATATATTGGAATGTCTACTTTTTAAAAAGGGGTCATTTGGGGGGTATTTGTACTTTCCTGACATGTCAGGGCCTCAAGAAATGAGAGGCCTTCAGTGCATCAGGCATGATTAATTTTCAATGATTGATACCATAAATTTCTATAACTTTCACACAGACCAAATAATATACACTTATTTGGGTTATTTTTACCAAAGATATGTAGCAGTATAGGTTTGGGCCCAAACTTATGAACAAAAATGACTTATTTGCAAAATTGTAAGAAAAAGTGTTTTTTTTCAAACGTTTCGCTCTTTTTTCACTTATGTCAAAAAAATGAAAAAACCCAGAGGTGATTAAATGCCACCAAAAGAAAGCTCTATTTGTGTGATAAATATTTTGTTTGGGTACAGTTTAGCAGGACTGAGTAATTGGCATTCAAAATGTGAGAGCACCAAATGCTGAAAATTGGTCTAGGCAGGAAGGGTGTATAAATGTCATGTCTTGAAGTGGTTAAAAAAAATTATAGTGTACTTTCAGTGAGAGCAAATTTTTAATTGAATTTTTACATTATGGGCTTGTTTACATGGATGGCTGAAGGTAAAAACAGGTGGTTGAACTGTGGTTTTATTGCTCCATGCCCACCAAGCTGCAAATTAACATAGCCGAAGGCCATGTTAGTACACATTATCATGTTTGCGGGGTGGCACTAATGATACATAATGTCGTATTTGGCAATGGAATCGAATGTGGCCAAATTCGATACATTCAAGTACACAGGACCACACCACAACCAGGTGTAATGAAGTTGGATGCAGCACAGTGTTGTAGGCTTTCAGGGGTCAAAAGCAAACAGCCAGGAGGTGGCATATCACCTCTGAGCCACCTATCAACTGCCTCTGAAAAGTGAATAAAAAAATCCTAATTCAAAAACAATTTTGCCACACAGTCTGGTTTGCTAAAACTGGCGCTCTCAGATCTGGTGCAGCTGTGCATGGTAGCCAATCAGCTTCTAAATTCAGCTTGTTCAATTAAGCTTTGGCAATAAAACCTGGAAGCTGATTGGTTTCTATGCAGAGTTGCACCAGATATTGCACTCTCCATCTTTCGAAAATAACCCCCAGTAAGTCGCCAATTTCAAAAATTGCTGGTAAAATAAAATGTATAAAATACAATAAAAGCACATATGATCTAATGGAAATATTTTTGTTGAAATGAATAACCTAGAGACAGGGTCTCTTTAAAATGAAATGTATTTATATCATCCTATTTTGTTTAAATGCAAAGCATTGTCAATGTTTCCCTTGACATGATTTTGAAAAACAAAATCATAGCTTATGCAGCACTAGCAAGCAAATCAGAGAATACATATAAATTTACCTTGTCAGGTCTTATACAACGTAGTACCAGTAACTTCTGAAAATCAGTCAAAAGATCCTCCCATGGGTCTGGTAGTTCCATCTCATTAGGGTGAGAAGACTCATATATGCTCTTCCACTCGCTTATCTGAAAGAGTGAAAGAAATCACTATGTAATTACTGATTAGGAAATGCTACATAGTAAGAAACCCACTCAATAAACATTCCTGTTTAGATTCATTGAGAAGAGTAATTTGCATCATTGATGTTACAGCTACAATCTAAATTTCTACGTTCCCCTGACACCTGTACAGGAAATGAATTTGTAGTGTCCAAGATCTAAGGGTAAACAAACTTCATATAAACACAAGAAAATGCATTTAAAGTTCTCTTTTGTAAATTGCATACTAAATCAATGAGAAATACATTTTGTGCCATCAAGGGTAGTTAAAATCCCCAATTCTATTGTATGTCTAACCTGGGATTCCAATTTAATTTAAGTGTTATATTCAAGTAGCCTTAGGTAAATAATTATTTTACACACTTGATAGAATATATACATTTAACATTTCCGGCAACCAGAGCAGAAACGTTTCGCCTTGCCTAATTCAATGCAATAGACATGTTATCATACACTCCCGTCTTGAGTGAAAGTCTTATAATAGAACAACAGAAAGTTACTTTACAACAAAGTTCTACCAGTAACTACCCAGCTGCTGTGTCTGATTGCATGTGAGTGACTGCCGGACCATTCCTCCTCCTTCTTGGCCTGTTTTGGATTTCTGTCTTTAAAGACAAGGTACATATACTGAAAAAGTAATTGACAATTGTGTAATTACTGTCTACTTTTCATCTTCACATTCAGGATATGTACCTAATATGTGGATATCTGACAGATCTATACCTTATTTTACTTTGCTGTCAGGCAGAAAAAATGGGGTTGTAAGAAGTTGTAGTGGAAATGATTTTGCTATGGAGTTTAGAAACTCTTGCTAGAGTACATGAGACATGCAATGCCACATTATCTTCTCAAAGCAGGGTTAAGAAAAATCTATGAATCTGCACTGAAAGAATAGGTCTGTGAAGTTTCTCATATATCCAGGTTGTGGTACAGCTAGTGGCCAGGCCTGTACTGGCCATCGGGATTACCAGGAGTTTCCCGGTGGGCCGATGGCTCAGTGGGCCGGTTGATATGCAGAGTTCGGCCGGCGGCAGCGGGAGCGTGGTAGTAAACAGCGGCGGGATTCGAATCGGGAGAAAGTGGCCAGTGAGGAGGGCAGTCAGATGTGTGTGTGGGAGAGAGACGAGCTCCACCCCCTCCCTGAGCACAGAAGAGCGTGCGCGGCCACCCCGGCGCTTCCAGAGCCTCAATTCCCCCACCTCCTCTCTGCTCCAACTAAGAAGAGTGCGACCCGGGTCGGAGGAAGAGGACTGGCAGGAGGCGGAGGCCACCAAGGAGCCCCTGCAGTGCAGAGCATCAAGAGCACCGCCGGACCAGGGGGAGACTCAGCGCAGCGCTGCTGGCTGTCAGGTACTCGGCAATGGCATCCTGGCATCTTACTTAGCTGCTCGCACACAGAGCCTTGGGGGAGGGGGGGAGCAGAGGAGGGACTGCAGATAGGGTCAGTGCTATGTGGTCTGTCTCATCCCCCCTGTCTCTTAGCCCCCCCATCTCTTAGCCCCCCTCCCTGTCTCTCAGCCCCCCTCCCTGTCTCTCAGCCCCCCCCTCCCTGTCTCTTAGCCCCCCCTCCCTGTCTCTTAGCCGACTCAGTGGAGATCATAGGAGAGATCTCTCGCTGAGCTGGCGGACCCCACTGAGCGGATCGGCTCACTGTGAAAGGGGCCTAATGCTTACCCCCTCTCTCTCACTTCCACCTCTCTCTCTCTCTCGCCATCTCATGATATACAATAGTGGATTAGAAGGCCTTTTGGTGGGCGCGATTTTTTTTTGGGGGGGCAGCATTTTAATCAATTAAAGTGGGCCGGTCTGGATGAAATCCAGGGCCAAATTTTTGTCCCAGTCCAGCCCTGCTAGTGGCAGTCAGTCATATTTAACTGGACCATTGAGGGTCACAAGAATCATATACTGTTGGGTTGCACTTTTAAGCAGGTGCAGTTAGCTAGTCTCTCATTAGGTGGGCCTGTCCCAGAATAGTGGGTGATAACAGAGAATAGTGTAATCAGCTGCTAGGTCCCTTTTAGCTAAAGCCCTCTTGTAGTGATGTCATGAGGGAGTCAGTGGGCATATACTGTATATATGCCAGGTTGGGAGGAGCCCAGAGCAGTTGGGGAATAGGAGCCAGATACCCGACCAGTATGCATAAGTAAAAAAAACAAGTGGTCACTGCCCCCACCTGTAACTGGTCACTGCAGCAAGGAGCATTGGAAAGGTAATGCATATACAAAAAACAAAGAGAATTCAACGCTCAACTTAGCGACCAGTCTGCGACCAACCAAATTGACCTGTCCAACTGCATACTTTAAAAACAGGGGTTTGGTTGCACAAATTTGCAAATACATGCATAAGGCACAGAGCCCCGGCAAGGCACCATATTTTTTTCTGTAGTCCTAAACTCTATTTGTATGAGTCTCCAACAATGGAAGATGGACAGGTGTAGGACAGGTAAAGCTGAAGGGAGCCCACCCCTTCTTAAAACCTTTAGGACCACAGAAAAATGGGGTGCCTTGCCATCTACATTGAACTGGAACAACCATTACTGAACATTGGTAGACCCTTCAACATCATCGGCCTTTCATATTTAATGCCATTTAACTATCTCTACTCTAGCGATTTGCCATTTTACAACTACAAATATGTAACTTAAACAATTAACACTTGCCCCAGACTCCATGGCACCATGGTGATATGATTATCTTTTCAGAACAGGAGGGTTTCAAAAACGTTCATACCCCCCAAGTTCTTGCGTGATTAACGTTAGCGTTGACACATCCCATGGTAAATGAATTAAGGTGACTGAGTTACTCATGTGAATATAAATAATGGAATATGTTTCTGACATTCTAATGAATAATACTTAGATTAGAGGTGAAACATCTTCAGCATTACATTACAAAACTAATCCAGTTCAATGTGACTACTTGCTAATGAAGGAATAGCTTTAGAAGCACCTCCTTGAACAGCCTCAGGCTTATAGTAAATAAACACCAAAAATAAACACCAAGTGCATGTCACGCATAAAACCAGTTATTTGCTTCTACATTTCCATCTATTTTTTTTTCCATGAAAATAATAATTTAAGAAAACAATTTGTTGTATTTTAAACGAATTGAATGTATGCAGGTTATAGCTTATAATATAAAATAATAACATACATTAATTCTTTACATTCATATTGGTGATCCTGTCTTTCCTGTTTGCATATCATTCATGCATTCATCCCCACTGTCAGTTGTCTCCTGCGATTTCTGCTAAAATGCCTCTGTTAATTTGCAATTTAAGCAGCTCTGCAGGCCACTAAATGCCAATTGATTTTGCAATTAATATGATGAACTCTGTTCACTGCAACAATTCTCCCCTAAAGTCCAGAACTGTAGATTAACATAGCTAACATATTTATTTTATATGACACCCTTGTATAATTAGAGAAATACAATAGCACACCGTGTTCCATTATAATCGCCTGGATGCCACTTTTTAATAGTATTTTTGATACACAAAATGCACATAAATTACAAGAGTTCCCTGTAGTTAGTTCAAAATGGGTACAAAATCTCTTTGAGTTGTACAGTTAATATACAAGATATAAAATAAGGTATTCACGAGTATAGCTGTTTTTTTAAGTGGTTGTAAACCTCTATGAAATATGAACAGAGAGCACTGTTCCAGATCATCCCCACCTGGGGTACCCTACTGTTAGGCAGCATCACCGCACACCCTCCAATACTTATTTATGTACCTATTACATTGATGCTTTGTTAATATGGGCTGCATCCCAGTCATTACACCATATCTTGTTCCTAGGGGGTGACTCACATTTATCTTTTTAATATGTAAACTTTGTTCCTTTCCTCAATAACATTTTAACAAGAAATATGAACAGAGCACATCCCTCTATAGTGTGTACTTCATTCCTCTGTCATCGGCATGGGTTACTTCTTATACGTTTTTCTGACACCAAGAGAAAAAAGGTGAAAGGTGGGGAAAGCTCCAGCACACAGCCTGAGATTGACAGCCTCAGCCCTGTACCTGTGTGCTGTGTGAAGGGGGTTGTGCCCCTTCCCTCCAATCAGATCTGCAGTCTGCTCATGTAAAAAAAGTTAAAGAGGAAGTAAACTTCCTCTGCAGACATTTACCTATAGGTAAGTCTATATAAATAAGGCTTACCTATAGGTAGTGTGAATATCTCCTAAACGTGTACCGTTTAGGAGATATTTATATTACATGCAGCCGGTGATATCACTGGCGCATGCGCTCTGAGCCCTGTGCTGTGAACGGCGGCTTCCGCACGCATGCGTGGGAGTGACATCATCGTGGCTCCGGCCACTCACAGCACTGGAGCTCGGGAAAAAACTCCGGGAAAGATGTCAGCCGCCTCAGCGGTGTGCGTGCGCCGCAGGAAGGCTTTGTTCTAAGGTAAGTATTTCATTATGAGCTAGTATGCGATGCATACTAGCTCATTATGCCTTTATCTTGAAGTTTTTTTTTTTTACAACCTCTTTAAAGGTTCACTGAGCTGCCTGCTTCCCTAACTGTACATGCTCACCTTCCATTGTCCCCCTACAGCTGCATTTGATTGTGGAGAGTGCAGAGAAATTCTTGGTACTTGTAAAAGCATGAGGGGCAAGTGACTCACTCCCATTCTTCATGACAATACTGGTGCTTAGCTATTGGCCACTCAGGCACCCAGCACTGTCACATGGGGTGGAAAGACAGTGCTTGGTACTGTGCAAGCTCCAACTTTCCAACAGCTAAAGAAGTGGCTTAGAAATGAAAGGTGTGCAACAGTGGCGGAGACAAATAAGTGAACTTGTTTCTTAGCCAAGTTCACTTTATGCCCTTAAATGTATGTGAAGAAATATTAACAGATAATGGCTGTCAAAAATGCCTTGAGTATTCATTAAAAAATGACATCAATGTATTTTAAATAGTGTCTCAGTTGGTCTTTGTGCTAGACTCTAGCATTCCCTTGCACATTAGCCTTCAGTGAAAAGAGGCAGCACATAAGCCATTTAACCTTAACATCTAACATAAACAGAGCTTGCTGATCGGAGGAGAGAACATGGGGAGATGCCCTTATCATTGAGCTGCCATGACCAAGTTAAATTGCTTTAACTGCAGTGGAGAGAAAAAAATACTCAGAACAACATATAGTGACCATTTTAGAAAACTGTGTAAACAGGTTTATTTGTGTCTTTAGCTGTTTATGTACACCTTTTTAATGAAAGTGTCACTATAGATTTAAAGAACCTGTAACATATGCCATGTATGACAATAGCATCGGGAAATCAATATTGTATTTCCCGAAATTCCATAAGGTGGATGTTTTACTCAACGCTCTCTGTTGGTAGAGCAGAGATAAAAATAAGCTGGTGCTACATGGAAAAAAACTGCTTTGGGTGAGGGACCTGCAGAGACAACAGAGCACCTGAGCCACAGCTACCCTTGGATCTCCATAGGCTAACTGTTGATGCATAAAACCAGCAGGTAGCTCTTGCTTTAGTTACATTAATGTCACTTTAGTTTTGAAGCATATTTCCACTTTTGCAGTTAAATTTGAGAAAACCCCACAATCTGTTTGTTCTGTGTTCCCATTCGCACATCATACCACATTTTTTTCTTATCTTTTAGATGCTTCTCAGGAGAAGGTGTCATGACACACTACAAAATTTTTTGAACAGTGTAAAACCAGCCATAGATGGGTCAAATCTCAGCTGGTTCAGCACGGACCTGTCAAGATTCGATCCATCTATGGGAAGGCTGCTTGTACTGAATTCAATCCATCAATCGACTTCAATGCAACCAGCCTGCTGGATTTTTTTCATGTTATCACTGCCAGCAGCTACAGCCATTAGCAGTAATCATTGTGTTCTGCCAGCAGCAAAGGCTTCCCGCCTGCAGAACACACTAGTGTGACTGTGCTGCTGGAGTGATTCTCCCATAAACACTGATTCAATTGATGGGGGAATCTAGCTATTTTCTTTCCTTCCACTTTGGGTGGAAGGAAAGAAAATGTAATAATCTATGGGCTGCTTTAGAGTGAGGCCTGTCCCTGATTTGTCCTCACTAACATACAATGTACAAAGCCTAGTCCTAAACCTTAAACCCTTTTTTAGGACAGTGTTCAAATCATTTTATATTTGATAATGAAGATCTGATCGTACAGTATAGATAGGGTTAGATTTGGCAAACACAGCTGCCCAACTACCTAGGATTTTTTTCCTTGTTGTAGGGTCTGAAACAGACCATGTAAAAAAAGGTAAGCTGCAATTCTTAAAGATTTTTTTTTTAAGTTGTGCTATGTGAATGGGGGCAAGTAAGAATTATAATGTAGGTGTTATCCAAATTTTGCTGCAAAAGTAGAAATACACTTTATCCTCAGTAGGCGTTTTGAATTGAACAACTGATTTTGTATGAAAGGGTCCAATTAAGGTAGGGTGACCAGACATCCCCGGTTTCCGGGGACAGTCCCCAGACTGAGGATACTGTCCCTGGACCAAGTTGTCCCTGGTTTTGTCCCAGATTCTGGGCTAGATTTACGTAGACAGGGCATCCCATGCTGGCTGAGAAACAGCCTTGTGGCTTGGATGCTGACACCCCCTGCTGGACGATCTCACTGCAGCTTCTGCTGTTGTTCAGTGGGGGAGAGGCAGAGCCAAAAATTGACTGCGTGGAGGGCTGAGACTGAGAAGTGAGCAGATGATGGGGTCTGCTTGTACACAGGTGAGGGCAGAGGGGAGCAGGGGTCAGAGCTAGTGCAGCTGCATTGAGAAATTGAGAGTTTGTTGTGGGGGAAGGGCTAAGAGGTGGCTGCAGAGATAATCTGTGAGAGAAGGGTGCAGAGATGAGCTATTGATGTGAGGCCAGAAGTGTCCTCTGTGCATATCTTAGAAACATAGAAAAGTGACGGCAGAAAAAGACTGAATAGTCCATCGAGTCTGGCCTTTTTTTTTGTTTTGTTTTCCCATTAACTTCGTTGTCTGACTATAGATTTATGTTTATTCCAAGCATGTTTGAAGCCATTTACTGTTGACTGTCTCACAACCCCTGTTGGTAGTTAATTCTAATCATCAACCACCCTTTCAGTAAAATAATACTTTCTAAGATTAGTTTTGTACTTCCCCCCAGTTAGTTTGAGGTCATGTCCCCGTGTTCTTGATTTTGGTTTCATATTGAAAATACCGCCATCCTGAACCTTATTTACCCCCTTGATGTATTTAAAGGTTTCAATCATGTCTCCCCTCTCCCTTCTTTCCTCCAGACTGTACATATTAAGCTCCTGAAGTCGCTCTTGATATGTTTTATCAATCTGAACCCTGCACTCTATGCCTAACACCCTCCTGTGTATTATAAAGTCTTGTGCCCAGCGCTCTGTGTATCATGTAGTCCTGTGCCCAGCGCTCTGTGTATTATGTGGTCCTGTGCCCAGCACTCTATGTATTATGTAGTCCTGAGCCCAGCATTCTGTGTGTTATGCAGTCCTATGCCCAGCACTTTGTGTATTATGTGGTCCTATGCCCAGAACTCTGTGTATTATGTAGTCCTGAGCCCAACGCTCTGTGTATTATAAGGTCCTGTGCCCAGCGCTCTGTGTATTATGAAATCCTGAGGCCAGCGCTCTGAGTATTATGTGGTCCTGTGCCCAGAGCTCTGTGTATTATGCTGTCCTGTGCCTAGCGCTCTGTGTATTATGCAGTCCTGGGGGAAGGGTAAGTGGGGATGGGATGGGGCAGGGAAAGGGGTTTTTTGAATGGACGGTATTGAAGTCTCCGGGGAGGGGGGAGGAGGGGATGGGAGGGTTGTGGGAAGATTGCTAAGTGGCTGGAGAGGGTCTCTGAAAACAATGCCTCGGGCTAGTGGGGATGAGGGCTGGAAATGGATGTTGGAAGAGCCTGGGAGAGGCAACAAAGGGGGGAGAGAGAGGATTCTGGGAGGCATGGGGTGGTTGTGACAGCTGGCAAGGGCTCCAAAACTGTCAGCTATGTGAGTGTGGTGCATGGTGGGAAAATGACTGCGAGTGGCAGAGGTGAGATTGGAGTGACAGAATGGGAAGCATTGAGCAGCAGTGACAGCGGGAGGGGGATTAACGTGCTGCCCAGTTTGGATAGAATGTTACTGGCAGGGGATGCTGGAGCAGGAGTAAAGCTGCCTGGTGCAGCAGTGACATCTGGCAGAGGAAGGAGCAGGAGACTGGCCGGCTGATGGTCAGGTTGGAACGGGAGTCATGCTGGCAAAGATGGGAAAGGGGGAGGTGAAAGAAGAGATGGAATAGGAAGGGTGGTGGATGTCTTGAGTGGGGTAGTGAATGATACTGAATGATAGTGAAAAATTTCACTGTTTTTGAAGATACTTTGTGGCTCCTCTTACCACACGAGAGCTGCTGAGAGACAGGAAGCCAGAGCCAGAGTTGGTGGGCGGAGCTGGGAGTTGACCTGGAAAATGTGTCCTCAGTTGCTAGGACGCCGGCCATCCTAGCAATAAATGACAGTGAAAATTGCGGGGGAGAACGTTTTTTCTCAAGGGAATCCTTGAGCAAAGCCGCTCATACATTGCACACATTGCACCTATGCAGAATACCACCACTGAATGGAGCCCAGTGCTGGGACTTGTTATGGAACTAGGATCTGGTCCCAGATCCGCGGGACTTAAAATCCCGGGACAATCCCGCGGAATCCAGGACGTTTGGGAGATATGCCAGCGCTCTGTGCATTAAGCAGTCCTGTGCCCAGGTCTCTGTGTATTATGTAGTCCTGTGTCCATCACCCTGTTTATTATGTAGTCCTGTGCCCAGCGCTCTGTGTATTATGCAGTCCTGTGTCCATCACCCTGTTTATTATGTAGTCCTGTGCCCAGCGCTCTGTGTATTATGTAGTCCTGTGTCCATCACCCTGTTTATTATGTAGTCCTGTGCCCAGCGCTCTGTGTATTATGCAGTCCTGTGTCCATCAACCTGTTTATTACGTAGTCCTGTGCCCAGCGCTCTGTGTATTATGCAGTCCTATGCCATTTGCCAATAAAAAAAAATATGTCCCCGGATTTCATTTTAAAAATCTATTCACATTATCTTAAGGTCTAAATGCTTAGTACAGTCAGACTCCTCCCAGTATGGCCAGCATGGGCTTTACACTTTCACTGTTCAGGTGTTTTACTGTGGAGACAAAGTGAAGGCTGGGTTGCATTTTATATACCTTATTGCTACTTGATCATCATTTTGAGAAAGGGCAGCAATAAGATTTTGCAGCTTTCTAAAAGAAAAGTTCCTACATAAACCAGCAAGAAAGCCGTTTATCTGTTATAAAATACACATAATAAAAATAAAATAATGTTTTATTAGACAATATAGTGACTTGTTGATATGTATTCTTTATTTTTATATATTAAACAAAAGTTTATTATTTCTAACAATCTCACTAAACCAACAGAGGGCAACATTTAGCTATGAAACGAGCACTGCATAGTAAACTTTATGATAAGATTGGATCTTGTTCAACTAGCATAAAACTTTGATTCATAATTAGAACAACTTTCTATGTAAAACTTCAAACTTGAAATAGCTACTGTGCAGAGTCCCTCTTAACCAGCTCCGCGTAAGTCATTCTGCTTGTTTCAGTAGCCTTTTAAAGCTTTTCATTGATTTGTTACAGGTTATTTTACTTTGCCAGCAGCAGAGTGCAAGCTTTCCAGACGCAAAGGACTTTGAATGTTCTTAAATGTAGCTTTAGTCATAATCAGGCTAACGTAACATGCACATATGCTATTCAGTACCTGTGTGACGCGCCCTCCATAGGTGGTGAAAACAAGGCGCAGTCATATTGCTGCAGACTCAACAGAGAAAAAATGACACTATGGCGTCACATTTCTAACCTATTCTACTGACAAGATACTCAGTACCCCTGAGATCATTTCTCTTAATTACACATCTCCCATTCACTGCCCACATAATATGAAAATGACAAAATTATTCAGATTGTGAATCAATTGTGCGTAGGAGAAACTTAAAATTTATGTAAAGTCAAAACTTTTTTAATTTTGATAGAGTTGGTAAGGTTTGGAACCGTGTCAGTTTTTTTATTGCCGTCTATGTCCCCGGGGGAAATCCAACAATTTTGAGTTGTCATTGGAACAGGCAGGAGGTGAGGGAAACCTATTCTGATGACAACGATCTAAAAGGGAATTACTGTTAGCTTTTGAGTTTCTACTGTCTGCAGTGCTTTAGGGAAATAAAGGGAAATCTCCCTGATGGGACACAGACAGCAAAAAAGAAAAAGAAATAAACTGACAGGGGTCATAACCAGTCTCTGAAAATGCTACTTGCCTAGCTGTCACTCTAATACACTATATTAGCAAAAGTATTGGGATGCCTGCCTTTACACGCACATGACCTTTAATGGCATCCCAGTCTTATTCTGTAGGGTTCATTATTGAGTTGGCCCACCCTTTGCAGCTATAACAGCTTCAACTCTTCTGGGAAGGCTGTCCGCAAGGTTTAGGAGTGTGTCTATGGCAGGGGTAGGCAACCTTGGCACTCCAGCTGTTGTAGAATTACAAGTTCCATGAGGCATTACAAGACTTTGACATCCACAGGCATGATTTCCCAAGGCAGAGGCATGATGGGATTTGTAGTTTCAGCACAGCTGGAGTGCCAAGGTTGCCTACCTCTGGTCTATGGGAATGTTTGACCATTCTTCCAGAAGCGCATTTGTGAGGTCAGGCTCTTTTCTAATTCATCCCAAAGGTGTTCTATCGGGTTGAGGTGCAGGCCAGACATATTCCTCCACCCCAAACTCACTCATCCATGTCTGCAGTGCAGCTAAAGGTTTAACCTAACTGAAACTAATGCACTTAATTGCAATAGCCAGAGATATTTTTTTTTCATTTTGGATGGAGTGAGGGAGAGCTATACCCTCTGATTTTTTTGCCATATGTGTCTCTTTGGGAAGATTTACCTTCACTTACCATCCCAAAACAGGAAGTGAGAGGAATTTTCCAAAGACAGGAAATCCCTGGTTGTCACTAGGGTCAGCAGAACTACAGTAGTGACCCCACTGGAAGATTTCCCCTATATTCCTATTCCGTAAACAACCCAAAATGTGGTATTTTCTTTTACTTTCAGCCCTGGTTCACACTGATGCAATGTGGAAAATGCATAAGATTCAATACGTTTCCCTGCATTGCGCTGTATAGCCATTGCATTGTGTTCATGTGATCTGCTGCAGGTGTGAATAAAAGTTAACGACACCCCAAACGCAGGTCACAGAGTTTGCCTGAATTGGATAGCATGGGTGATCCAATTCCAGTGCAGCTAAAACAAAGGGTCCTGCACCATTTTGGTGTGGATGCAGTTTGATTTGAGTCATACAAATTGTACTGCACAGACATCATATGTCTGCCTACAGTACAGTGTGCTGCTTTTTACTAATCAACTCTCAATTTCTCATGCCTGGTTTGCAGGCGTGAGAAAGTGACAGATCCCTCCCTCTGTACAGAGCTCTGTATTGAATTTCAACACAGAGCTCTGCGCTGTGATTGCACACAGCCAATCAGCACAGCAATCGTGAGACCCTTTTCACACCGAGGCAGTTTTCAGGCATTTTAGTGCTAGAAATAGCCTCTGAAAAATGCCTGAAAACTGCCTCCCATTCTTTGCTGTGAGTGCTTTCACACTGGGACGGTGCACTTGCAGGACGTTAGAAAAACTCCTGCAAGCAGCATCTTTGGGGTGGGTTGGGAGCTCTGTAAATAGGGCTCCCAAAACGCCCCTGCCCATTGCAATGAATGGGCTGCGCTTCCAAATCGCCTGAAAAGCGGGTCTCTTTTTAAAGTCCTGTTGTCACCTGACCTTAAAAACCCGGCCCGCTAGCGCTAGATAACTGGCGCAAAAGCACTGTTAAAATGCCACTGAAGCGCGGTAAAACTCTCTGCCGCTTTAGCACTGTTATAGAGAGGCTCTGGTGTGAAAGGGGTCTTAATCATTGGCCGGGACTTGCTGACAGGCTCCCGATGTGTGCAAACACAGTGGGAGTCGCCCGGGGTTGCACATGTGCACGCCCTAGACCCAGAAGTAGGCAACCACATACCAGTATGTTGTTTTGCCTAAAGCAGCAGCCTGTCCGCAGTACAATGCAGGCAGGCGAGCGGGCAGTCGTTAAAGGATTTAAGTAAAAAATACAGTATAGCTAAGTTGTATAGACATTGTGACAGTTTAGCTGTATTCAGTCGTAGACTGCTAACCCTAAACTAATAAAAAAGCATCTTAAAAAGCATCTTAAAAAAAGATTATACATTCTGATTGTTTGTGCTAAGGATAAGCACCAAGTGGCCATGTAAGTGTAGTTTTTTTTAAATGATTTACTTACATACAATTTTATTTTCTTGGAGAGGTGGTTTTTGTTTTTATTCTTAAAGAAGAATCACCTCTTTTTAAATCTTCTTTAATGTTGAATGGGTAGAAGATCCTAAGAATCAATGTATAAGTCCCCCAGGACACTAAGCTCCTTGATGTTGGAAAACCTTTGTGCCTTTCTACTGTGGGCTATTGGTTAGTAAGAGTGGAGAAATACACCGATCAGCCAAAACTTTATGACCACAAACCTATTGAGTAGGTCCCCCTTCTGCTGTCAGAACATCCCCTTTTTTCTGCCATACAGCCCTGACCCATTGAGACATGGAAGTAGGGCTGGCGATGCCGCTTGCCAAACTAAACTGCCACCTAGGGTGCACTGCTGCCTAGGGGGCGCAGCCATGGTCACTGACTTCCCTACAAGCCTGGCCAGGGAGCACGAGGGGCTAAAGACCGTCACCCTACATAGGGTTAGGGTTCTGACTGACTCTCTGATGGCTAATCCAGAGAAAGCAGCAGCTGTGGAGGACATCCATCATGACTGCGGAGGAGGAGGTTAGCAGCACCTCAGCCTGTGAGGAGGGTGACACTGAGCTGGCTCCTGGGAGTCGGAGGACAGCTGGGGTGGCAGAGGAGGCAGACACCATGCCTCAGGATGGAGAAGAAGTTTTGTTGTCCCAGGGAGTCCACTCTGAGAACCAGCTGTAGGCACCCGCGCCCTATGCAAGACTACAATCCCCCTTCCGGGCAGGGGTGGTGGTGTTAATTTTGCCTAGGGCACACAATAGTCAAGCACCAGCCCTACATGGACACCACTAGACCTCTGAAGGTATGCTGTGGTATCTGGCATCAAGCTGTCAGTAGCAGATTCTTTAAGTCCTAAGTAAGTTGTGAGGTGGGGCCTCTATGGATTGGAGTTGTGATTGAGATTGAGATCTGGAAAATCTGAAGGCGAAATCAATAACTTAAACTCATTGTTGTGTTCCTCAAATCATCCTTGAATCATTTTTGCAGCTCAGCAGGATGCATTGTCCTGCTGAAAGTGGCCACTGCCATCAGGGAATAACGTTTGGTACTTGGTACTTGGGCGAACTATCAAACTACCTCCACTGTTTGCCTTCTTCCCAACCTTCAAATACAAGGGGATGAATAAGGGTCAGGAGGGCAGTATTTTCAATATGAAACCAAGATCAAGAACACGGGGACACGACCTCAAACTGACTGAAGGAAAGTTCAAAATTAAAATTGATCTTAGAAAGTATTGTTTTATTGAAAGGGTAGTTGATGCTTGGAATTGACTTCCAGCAAAGGTCGTGAGTCAGCCAACAGTAGTTGACCAATCCCCCCCCCTCAAAAAACAAACAAAACCCCCCCCTAAAAAATAAATAATACAAAACACGTATGAACTAGAAAAAAAAAAAGCAGATGGACCACTTGGTCTTTTTTCTGGCTCACTTTTATAAGTTTCAGTGTTTCTATACTGCAACCTTGTACCATCTCTTTCCTGGGTATGCAACGCATGTGCACCCAGCCATCCACATGACGTAAAGGAAAAGGTAATTCATCAGACCAGGCCACCATCTTTCATTGCTTAAGTGTGGTGCAGTTCTGATACTCATGTTCCAATTGTAGGCACTTTTGGCTGTGGACACAGGTCAGCATGGGCAACCTGACTGGTCTGCAGCTATGCAGCTCCTACACAGCAAACAGCGAAGCCCATTTTTTTGCTTTCAAAAGATAAACTTATATAATATATCCCTATATCCATAATATATGCCACTGACTTATAGTTTCAGTATTTCTTTATTGGAAGAATAATTAACAGATTGAACAATAATCAGCGAATGTATAATGAATTAACCATTATTCAGGAAAAGGGAGGAAGTAAAGGAGGGAGGGAAGTGGGTACTGAGAACGGGGAGAGGGGGGCTGGAATGGTATAAAATAATACCTGAGTAAAGAAGACATGGAAGGGTCATGTGACCAGAGACCAGAGGTGGTTGCAGCATATATAACGCCAACATAGTATATATCAGATAAATTAACAGTGTCTAATATATAAGGCCATACATAAGATAGAGTTGACCTCTAGTTGAAAAGGCATGGATTCCATTGGCTCAATAGGAAGTTTTAAAGTGGATATTGTGAGACAATGTTCTATAATTAAAGTTGTAGGGTGCAGTGTGGGTGACGCAGCCAAAAGTGCCAGTGCCTTGATAACCCGTCTTGTAGTAAGTGTGCTTTAGCAAAGGAATATTCATAATGAGTATGTTTGTTTAGATTGTGAATTATAGTGTTGATGGCTGGTGGAGCTGGTAGTTTACAATTGCGAGCAATGGAAAGCCGGGCAGCTATGAAAAAATGGGTGAGTAAGGCGTGAAAGTTAAAGGGCCAGGATTCCACTGACTTTTAAATGCCATTGTAATGAGATAAAAAAAAGATTATTTACTTCACCTGTCAGTGGACATAAAGTTATGGTCAGTTTAGGAGGGGGTAGGAGGGCATGCAGGGCCAGTACAAGGGAGGGACATATGCCCTGGGCGGTACTTTTTACTGGAGAAGGGGGGGGGGCAGGTGCCAGCAGTGGGATTTTAAAGTCTGGCTGGACACACATACCAGCCCCTAATAGCTGCAGCCTGCAAGGACCTGCAATGATATGCGGAGTGTAATCCTGCACCCGGCACAAGCCCAGAACAGACCAGCCCTTGCCTTCACTTCTTCACTCCCGTCAGTGGAAATACTCCCCCTTACAGACGCTTCATATTCCCGACCCGGCGTGACATCTCTCACTGAGAGGCCAGCCGGGGGCGGGATGGGAGGACTCAGAGAGCATAGAGAGCTGTGGCCTAGAGGAGCTGAGGAAGTGGATATACAGTATTGTGTATACAATATTGCACAACTTCAAGTAAGCAGATAATGATTTTAACCACTTCACCTCCGGAAGAATTTCACACTTTAGGACCAGAGCACTTTTTGTGATTCGGTGCTGCGTCACTTTAACTGACAATTGTGCGGTCGTGCAACGTTGTACCCAAACAAAATTTGCGTCCTTATTTTCCCACAAATAGACCTTTCTTTTGGTGGTATTTGATCCCCTCTGCGTCATTTCTGATCGCCGCTACAAACAAAAGAAGAGAGACCATTTTGCAAAAAAAAACTAATTTCTTACTTTTTGCTACAATTCAAATCCAAAAAAAAATTTAAAAAAACATTTTTTTTCACCGGTTTTGGCCGATTTATATTCCTCCTCATATTTGGGATAAAAAAAAATCGCAATCAGCGTTTATTGATTGGTTTGCGCAAAAATGGCCGCGTTTACGGATGGTGAGAATTCATTTCTGGGTTTTTTTTTATTTTTTACTAGTAATGGTGGAGATCTGCGATTTTTAGCGGTACTGCGATATTGCAGCGGACATGTCGGACATTTTTGACACTTTTTTGGGACCAATGACATTTATTCAGGGATCAGAAATTTAAATGTCCACTGATTACTGTATAAATGTCATTGGCAGTGAAGGAGTTAACCTGCAGGGGGAGGTCTAGGGGTTAACTGTGTTCCCTGGGTGTGTTCTTACTGTGGGGGGGGTTGGGCTACCATGGACATGAGAGATCTAACTGATCCCAGTGACAGGGAACAGTAGATCTCCCATGCCCTCACTGTCAGAATGGGGAACCGCCGTGCTTACATCGGCGGTTCCCCGTTCTTTGCCTGTGGCCACTCATCGTGGCTCGCCAGCGGACATCGGGTCCGCCCGAGCCGTGGGCACACTCCTCAGGCCCCCTAGTGGTCATTCGCAGATCGCTGCCTTTTTACGGCAAATCGCGGCCAGCGTCCACACTGCCGCGGTAAATATGCGGTAGGCAGTGTGGAACGTGATAATGATTGCCATCTACAGATTACAGGCATACCCCGCTTTACGTATCTTCGCAAGTACGGACATATTGGCATCTATCTGGCATTTTTGAGAAATCTTGGTTAGCTTCACATGGCACTGTTCCCTGTTTTTAACATTGGCGTCTATGGGAAATCTTGGTCAGCTTGACATGGCACTGTTCCTGGTTTTTAACATTCGCATCTATGGGAAATCTTGGTCAGCGTGACATGGCACTGCCGAACCATAAGTGACAGAGACACCAAACTTAGGGAGCACCACAAGGGGACCCAGGACTAAAATATATATCTGATTTTGGCATAGGCCAACTTGTCTAGGTAATTTACCTTGTCATAGTCCTGGGTCCCCTTAACGTGCTCCCCAAGTTCGGTGTCCCTGTCACTAATGGTTTGGGAACAGTGCCATGTAGAGTTGAGCGAACACCTGGAAGTTCGGGTTCTGCTGGTCCGTCCGAACTTCGTGACAAAGTCCGGGTCCGGGTCCGGACGGAACCCGAACGATCGCACGGACAACGAACCCCATTGAAATCAATGGGGACCCGAACTTTTAGGCACAAAAATGGCTGTAGGAAAGTCCTGGAAAGCCCCAGAGGGCTGCAAAAGGAAGTAAAATGGGGGTAAGGGTAGGGCAAGTGCCCTACAAAAAAATGGGGACAGGGAAATAACTGTAAATATTTTTAAAAAAATAAAAACATAAAAAAAGCAAAAATGGAGGTGAATGTGGATCATCTTCAAACTGTGTCTGAAAAGTATTAATTAACGGTAGAAGCCATATAACTGTTCTAAAATCATCTTCAAACTAGGGCAAGTGCCCTACAAATAAATGGGGATAGGGAAAATAAATTAAAATCAAGTAAAATAACAG
>BLSH010159121.1:586499-601401 GCA_018402905.1 Glandirana rugosa
GATATACCCTTTAGAACCAGTTTAACTGTACCGTGATCACAACTCGCTTGGGCCTGACATTGCAAGCCCAGGCATGGCTTGAAAGCCCACAGGCACCGTGCCTGGGCCTGGGCCTGTAAAGTTTTTAGCAAGCCCAAGCCAGGCCCCAAGACGATAAAATAAGGTGCACAACTCTTCGACGTCCCGTCGGTTAGTTGTTCGCAAAGTGACCAAACGGGAATCTTCGGTAGTGTCGGTACGGATGATTACCGTACCGACACTAACCGGTCACGTAGTACACTGGGTCGGAGAAATATTCGACCTCAGTGTCACGACGTCAGTGTACGAGGAACCCAATCATATCCCTTTCCATCGACGAACCCGAACGATTTTTGAAATGTCCGGGTCCGGGTCCGTGCCACGGACACCCGAAAGTTCGGTACGGACCCGAACGTTACAGTCCGGGTTCGCTCAACACTAGTGCCATGTCAATTTGACCAAGATTTCCCATATAGCTAGTGTATTTACATGCATTGAGAAGTGAAAAAAGGTATTGCTTCACTTTAAGTACATTTTCCTTTTACATACATGCTCTGGTCCCATTGTGTACTTAAAAGTGGGGTATGCCTGTATTATATTAACTCTTTGGATGGGGGGGCGCAGTTTGCCATCTTCGCCCTGGACACCAAATAACATTGTCCCGGCACTGAGGCCATGCTCAATACCACCTTGCTATAGGAATACCCGCTTGTATACCTTGCCTTATGTACTAGGTTTTTGAATATTAACACTGTCTTGTAACACTTAACAATGCCAATAAAATATGTATTATATATTTCAAATAAATATTACAGATTTCTATACATTAGACTAAGTAAAACATTTCTTATTTCTTCATTCTGATACAACATATGGACAAACCATAATACAAATCTTCACTGCCAGTAGTTCAGACCAATAAGCCATGCCATGTCAGATGTTCCCATCTCACTCATTTTATTTACCTTGTCAGATGGTGGGATTTTCTATGTCTCAAAGGGTGAAAGCAGCTGTTGTATGCTAGGTTGTCAATTATTTACTAGGGTTTAATAAAACCATTCTTAATTTATATACCATATGTATACCTGTTCATCAAGAAGAACAGGAATCATGACGGTGGTCAGACCAATGTCTTCTGGAAACATTGCCGAAAAGACATCAAAGCATTATTCAGATTCACTGGTCCCTGCACTGATAAACAATATTCCAGACTTTTATAACTTACTTTGGTTATCAAAATTAGAAATATAAAACAATATTTACATAGCACCATTTATACAATTTGTAGAGACATCAGTGTACTTTGCTAGAACATTTTTTGTTCTGATAAAAAGATTTCCAGAAACAGCAATTGTATAGCAATAAACCACAAACAGAAAAAGTGCTCAAAAAAGATTGCTCCTCAGTTATATATATTTTATAGACATTAATAGTCCTATACAATTTGTTTAAGAGTTCGGCTTCTATTTAAATAGACGAGGACTGACTTTACCCCAAAAGTACCATGCACTTCCATAATACTCAGTTTTCAAAGCATGCCAAATTTCTAATAAGAGAGTCCAGAACAACAAACATAGAACCAAGGGACAGGGGTTGGGTCCAGGTTGGATGGGGCCACACCCGGACCAGAAAGGGCTCCAATAGGAAACACTCTGCAACGTATGATAAGCAAAAGGATTTATTGATACAAAAATACAATTAAGCAAAAATACGATCAAAACCACACTGATTAAAACGACAACGTTCCCAGAAAACACTTAATACAACCCGGGTATGCATTCATACAACCAAACATACCAAAGATCAGTGGATACTACAAGGGCTAAGGAGGTTGTGGTACCAGGCACTGTGAAGAGGGGGAGCCTGATGAGGCTAGGGCAGATCATAAGCTAATTCCTCAGCCAAGGTAATTGCTGTGAGCAGGTATATGCTAGGGTATGACGGCAGGATGGTAGTCCAACAAAGAACAGGTGGAATAGTCTGGAATAGCAGAGATGGCAGGGGACCACTGAATAATGGTGAAGCGCATGCAGGAGACACAGTGAAGCTTGGAATCAGCCTTACAATAAACACTGGCACTAGCACTGTCAGTGTATAGATGTTCCCACCAATGCACAGTGGATGGCTTTGGTAGGTAACCGGTAGATATACTACAATGACACTGGTGTAGAGGGTAACCAGTAAGGCGGTAGAGAAGATTTTAACAATCGATAGTGGGAACGGCATCCCATGGAACAGCCTCACCCATGTCGCTGCAGTAGCCACAATCCCTGCAGTAGACAAGAAGACGGGGGTCCGGGATGGACAGTCTTCCCCCTACACTATCCAACAGATCTGGACCAGGACCGTTCGTTCTATGTAGTACGCCCGTCCGGCGCTTGGAAGTCAGACCAGTTGCAGCATCACATAGTTCAAGTGGATGTCAGGGGCGGTGAGATGTGTAAACCGCAGTATGAACACACAGTTCCAGGTCACATGACGCTGTGATGTCGATGCATTTCGCTCACATGACGTCTCGACAAAGCTCACGTCAATTGAGCGAAATGCATTGACGTCATAGCGTAACGTGACCCGGAACTGTGTGTTCATCCTGTGGTTTACACATCTCACCGCCCCCGACATCCACTTGAACTGTGTGAGGCTGCAACTGGTCTGACTTCCAAGTGCCGGATGGGCGCACTACATAGAACGAACGGTCCCGGTCCAGATCTGTTGGAATGTGTTTTTAGTGTTTTCTGGCAACGTTGTCATTAACATTTTAATCAGTGTGGTTTTGATCATACTTTTGGTTAATTGCATTTTTGTATCAATAAATCCTTTTGCTTATCATACGCTGCAGAGTGTTTCCTATTGGAGCCCTTTCTGGTCCGGGTGCGGCTCCATCCAACCTGGACCCAACCCCTGTCCCTTGGTTCTCTGTATATTTTGGCTTCAGGAACCCCATCCCCTGACGCAGGGATGAGTCAGCGATGTTTTTATGCATTATAATTGGGTGCTACCTTTGATCTGCCCCCTTTTTTACTTTTTTATTATTAGAACAACAAACATGCTGAGTGTCAACCTGCTCATGTAGAGTAAAGCAGTCAGGCTTAGCTGCTATAAGAAAAGGGAGAGTCAATGAAAGAAGAAAAAGAGTCTGAGATGATCATGTTCTTTTTTTTTTTTTTTGTCATGGTATTCAACCTTCTCATTGATGTCCCTATAGCCATTATTGATGTGCAGCAAGCAGCACTATCTTATTTTTACAGATGTATTAGCGGCCTTTTACTTTATAGGTTTTGTTAAAGGTGAGCTTCAAACAACAGCTAAATGCACAATTGAAATAGACATCTGTTAACTGTGTTATCTGGCAAAGGATTTGTAATTCTATCCAGCCAGGTGAACAGCATCACATTGTCTGTTAGATTTAAGGAATACAGCATTGTCACCTCTCTGTCTGTAGCTAAAGGCAGAACTTTTTTTTAGATATAGTAGGGGAGCGTTATAACCTGTCAGTTTTTTTCCATCTGTGTCCCATAGTGGAGATTTCCCTTCACTTCCTGTCCTATAGCCAAAACAGGAAGTGAGAGGAAATCCCTCCAAAGTAAGAGAATCCTGGGCTGTCACCAGAACTACAGTAGTTACCCCATTGGAAGTGTTTCCCTCTATTACTGTTCTGTGGACAATGCAGAATTTGGGATAAACAGGACACATAGAGGGGTTGAATCTCCTTAATGTGGACACAAACAGCACTAAAAACCCGACAGGTGTTCTAATCCCTCTCCAATCTATCCAAAACTAAAATAAAAAGTTTTGCCTTTAGTTACACTTCACTACTCCAGTCATTTTGTTTTTTTTCCTCGCACATGATTGGGCATTCAAAGTGAACGTCATGTTAATTTATTCAATAAACTTTTCTATTCCATTAGTAAACCCACCCAATTGAGTGTCTTTGTATTCTCATAATAGGTAGAGAAATAAAGTGACATTTGTATTGGCATTGGACCAGCGTTCTGTCTGTCACAGGCGCGCAGTCAGGAGGGCAGGATCTGTGCATGTGACGGGGAGTGGAGCAGATGCAATTTTAAAGTAAACTATTACAGTGGGCAAATCCCGCTCTGTGTTAAAGCTGGGAATCCTCTTCCTCAATGCCGCTATTCACCTATGATGATCCTCTCTCTTTTTCCACTTCAGGCTGCAAAGATGCACATTCAGGCTGCAATGATGGGCAGTGAGGCTGCAATGGAGGTCAGTGAGGATGCAATGGTGGGCAGTGAGGCTGCAATGGTGGGCAGTGAGGCTGCAATGGTGGACACTGAGGCTGCAAAGATGCAAACTGAGGCTGCAATGGTGGACCCTGAGGCTGCAATGGTGGACACTGAGGCTGCAATGGTGGACACTGAGGCTGCAAAGATGAACACTGAGGCTGCAATGGTGGACACTGAGGCTGCAAAGAGGGATACGGGTGAGGCTGCAAAGATGGATACGGGTGAGGCTGCAAAGGTTGACATGGGTGAAGCTGCAAAGATGGACACAGTTAGGCTGCAATGATGAGCAATGAGGCTGCAATGCTGGGCACAAGTGAGTCTGCAAAGATGGACACGGTGAGGCTTCAAAGATGGACATGGGTGAGGCTGCAAAGATGGACACAGGTGAGGCTGCAATGCTGGGCACTGGTGAGGCTGCAATGCTGAGCACGGGTGAGTCTGTACTGATGGGCAAGGGTGAGGCTTCAAAGATGGACACTGGTGAGCCTGCATTGGATGGGCACTGGTCACGCCACAATGATGGGCACAGGTGATGCTGCGTTGGTGGGCACTGGTGAGGTTGCATTGATAGGCACTGGTTAGGCTGCATTGATGGGCATGGGTGAGGCTGCACTGATAAAGTTGTTGTTAATATTTATTTGTGTAACTTAATTCTGCATAAAACATTTAAGTGTCATTTCATGAGTATTTATGAGGGTGTGTATAGGGGCGGCATTAGGGGTGGGGCATGGTAGGGGTTGGGTGGGGCAACTGGTGGCGAGTAACCCTTAAGGCCTGGCTAGTAGGTCAGGACTTGACATTTTGAGCTTTGATCTAAAGTGTGCAATCGACTAGAAGAGTGCATATAGTCTTCAAATTTATTAAAGTTTTTAAAAGGAGGTAGTCAGCTCTCAATGACCAGAATATTTCTTTCCTACTATGTACAGAAACTACATGATTTTTTATTCCAAAAATTCAAATGGAGCAGCTGCAATCTGGGTTATGCTGCTCCGCTTGAAACCACTGAAGTCAGTGTGATATCACAATGCATGCTGTTTGTTGAAAAACAAGGCATGCCTCCCATCTGGTCCCTCGGGAGTGAGACAGAAGCATTGCAAAGTGGAACAGAGATGTTACTAAAAAACTGCTTTTTCGCTTTTAAGTGAAACTCCAGATTCACACTCTTCTGAGAAGGCTGTCCACAAGGTTAGTAATATGTCTATGGGAATGTTTGACCATTCTTCCAGAAGTGTATTTGTGAGGTCAGGCATTGATGTTGGATGAGAAGGCCTGGCTTGCAGTCTCTGCTCTAATTCATCCCAAAGGTGTTTTATTGGATTGAGGTCGAAACTCTGTGGACAGCCTACACAGAAGAGTTGAAGCTGTTATAGCTGCAAAGAGTGGGCCAACTCAAAATTGAACCCTACAGACTAAGACTGGGATGCCATTAAAGTTCATGTGCAAGTAAAGGTAGGCTTCCCAATACTTTTTTATATATATATATATATATATACACTGTATATATAAAAAAATTGGAGCTGCAATCTCGATTTCAATTAAGTTTCTTTACTTTAATCATCATGCATATGTGCGGTCAGTGACAGTGTAGAGGTTCAGAGATTTAAAATCCCCTCTCTTCTCCCTCTTCATCCTGCAAGGCATCCTGGATGGATCAGAGTGCTTCTGATTTCTCAGAACTGGTGCTGACCAATCAGAAGTGCTCTCATCCATCCCAGAAACCCTAGAGAATAAAGAGGAAAAAGAGAAGTAATTCTGAATCCCTACAAACACATGTCCTTCATCAAGCTGCATGTGTAGTATTCAATTTCTTATCCACATTTATTGCCCCACAGGCACAAAAAGTCCACACAGGTGTATCCCTTCACCAATCTCCTGGTTAACCCTTCTGCTAACCTATTCTATTCCTGGAACTAAGAGCAATACAAAACCACACCCTGATTACTACTAATCAAATATACATTTGTATTTTATCTATCTATAACGTTGATCCACTATATATAAATATAATAATCATTGAAGCCTGCCGGCCTGGACGCAGGGTTGGAGGGGGGGCTCTTGAGGGAAATTAAACATAGAACATCTATTTGCATGTGCAGATAACACATACCAAGTACTGATTGCAGCAATTACTGAAATTGACCCTCTACCCTTTGTGGCATTTACCGTGAAGAAGAGCCAAAGGTCAAATGCACAGGAAGAGACTTCAGAATAGTTGTCACTAGTCACAGATCCCTCTTTACAGGCTGTGCAGAAATGAGAGTCTGCTCAGTTGTGTAGATTTATTGCCCTCAGAGTTTCTGCCATTATTAGTAAAAATAAATAAATAAAAATTCCAAAAAAAATCCCAAAGTTTATAGGCGCTATAACTTTTGCACAACCCAATCAATATATGCTTATTGGGATTTTTTTTTACCAAAAACATGTAGCAGAATACATATTGGTCTAAACTGATGAAGAAATGTGATTTTTTACATTTTTTATTGTGTGGTTTTATAGCATAAAGTAAACATTTTTTTTTCAAAATTGTCGTTCTTTATTTGTTTATAAAACCCGCAGATGTGATCAAATACCACCAAAAAAAGGACATAAATGTTATTTGGGTACAGTGTCATACGACCGTGCAATTGTCAGTTAAAGTAACGCAGTCGCAAAAATGACCTACTCATGAAGGGGAGTAAACCTTTTGGAGCTGAAGTGGTTAAAGAAATTTGTATCCTGGTTTTAGAATAATTGTGTTCAGGATTGCTAACAATTACAGTGGAACCTCGGATTGCGAGTACCGCGGTTAATGAGCGTTTCGCAATACAAGCAATTTTTTTTAAAAAAATTCTGATTTAGTTTGCGAATGGTTTTTCGCATAATGAGCAGAATTTTGCCTTTTTACATACAATACCGCATGTGGCCAGAGAACTGATGAGCCTCGAAAGCACCCGGAAATACTCAGAATTCCTCAGAAATACCTAAAGTGTAAACACTTTCCGAGCATTTCTGAGTGATTCCGATGGCTTAGAGGATCACCAGCACCACCACTTTTCTGGCCACATGCGGTATTGCATACACCAGGCGCCCCCGGACATGTGGCCACATACAGTACTGCATAGACTAGCAGTGACTGTGGAATGAATTAACTGAGTTTACATTGTTTCCTATGGGGAAACATGCTTTAACCTCCTTGACAGTATTCCCGAGTGTGGCTCGGGGTGAGTTTTCACTGCAAATAGCGGTAACCCTGAGCCACACTCGGGATTCCAATGCTAGATCCAGGCAGCGTTACTTACCTTGTCCCCTGGATCCAGCGATCTCCCACCGCTATGTCCTCGGGCTGTGTCCTCCGCCCGATGCTTCTGTGTGCCGGGCTCCGTTCCCTCCAAGTGTCGCGCCACACGGGGCGGAGCCTGGCGGGAAATTCAAAAAGTGAAACACACAGTATACATACAGTACACTGTAATCTTATAGATTACATTACTGTATGAAATAATTTCACACCCCCTTTGTCCCTAGTGGTTTGCCCGGTGCCCTGCCTGCACTTTTATATTATACTGTATATGTCATTCTTTCTGCCTGGAAACTTGAGAATGTCCATGGCATAAAAAAAGGATCCCTTTACGTCAAAAGCGGTTTTTGATCAGCTAGAAAACAGCGATAGTAAATAAGAATCGTTTGCAGAATTGAGTGCTACTGATTTTTGGGGAAATTTATCATCAGACACTGAAAGTGACGACAGCGACAATTCTGCAACTGAGCAAATTTTAGTGTTTTTGACTTGATTACATTATTGAATACATTTTATTATTATATTATCATCTTTGATAACTATTTATAGTTTTTTATTCTATTATAATTTTTTTCATATATATTATAATTTATGATTTTGTGTTTCAAACTTTTTCATACCCGAGATGTCTACTAGACTCATGTTTGGACATATTTAAGTGAGTTATTCCTAAGAATTACAGGTCTACAATATAAAACGCCAAATTTCCATGCAAAATAATGGTACCGCTTTCAGCACCAAAAATCTGAAATAATCGTACCGCCAGGGAGGTTAATATACGAGTGCTTTGGATTACAAGCATTCTCCTGGAACGGATTATGCTCATAATCCAAGGTTCCACTGTATGTCAAAGTATAAAATATGAGATTTAATATTGCTAAAACTGTTTTTTACTTACTACTAGAGTACCTCTGTTAGCACCTGCTTACTGTGCGGGTAGAAGGGGTGGGAGGGCTTAGAATTATCAATGAGGCCATGAGATCTCAGATGCTGAAAAAGACAGGTGAGCTATTGAGTACAGAGTAGTTAGCAGTTAGTTGCTATGGGGGCACTGGTGCGTACTTTGTCCCGAGTCCTGCTCTATGCGTCCATAAGACACATAGAGCCTTGGCTTGATCCTGCCCCCATTCACTCATTATTGGCTCACTGGCTGTGATTGACAGCAGTGGGAGCCAATGGTCCCCACTGCTGTCCCAGCCAATGAAGAAAGGGAGTCTCAGGACAGCCAAGGCTCTCGTACAAATTGCTGGATTGAGAGAGGGATCAGGTGAGTATTAGGGGACGCTGTGTGGGGAGCGGCACACAGAAGGTTTTTTATCTTCATGCATAGAATGCATGAAGGTAAAAAACCTTCAGCCTTTACAACCACTTTAAGCTTCCGCACTTACACCGTATTTAATCATTTTCATTCACTCTCAGCCAAAGCTAGAAAAAAAGCCATTATTTTAGTAGTTAAGTTCATTTATTTTCTCTATATTATAGTATTGTCATTCTGTCTGAATCAAAGGTATAAAAGGTATTAAGTATAGGTTCTACTGTAATGACAGATTGAAAAGTCACCAGGGAATCAATGAGTCTAATATTTTGCATAGCAGAAACACAATTGCTTAGTCGTGTATAACCTCAGTCATCTAACAGGAACCTAACTTAGTGTGTAATAGGTGAGCCAAAGGGAGCAACTGAACATTAAGGATACATTTATTAAAACATGCATTACTGTCTCTGGCCCAGGGAAAGCCTCCTAACAGTGCATATAGGGGGAAGGGGCATAGGAACCTTTGATTTAGGCCATCTCAAAGTTTTAACATGAAATATGCTAGAGGAAATGTTCATGCATCCCCTTGCCGGGGTGCATGCGCTAGATTGCCCCCAGCTGTGGACTTTTCCAAGAAAACCCACAGCTTGTGTTTAAGGTGAAAATCCTGGTTAAATACTCTGGTTAGGGTGATGGTTTTATAGTAGGATGTTATATTATGAAGGTCTACACTGCCTTCATCTATAGGTCTAGTCAAGATCTTGTACAATATTCTGGGATGTTTTCCCTGCCAGATATAAGAGACAACAATGGTTTGTGTTCTGATTAAACAATGTTTTGGGTTAAGAGATGGTACCCATCTGTAGCAGTAACAAAATTCTGGGTAATACATTCATTTTTAACAATACTAGTTCTACCTAGTCACATGAATGAGACTCCAATCATCTAAATCTTTTTTGATAGTTTGCAACAATGCACCGTAGCTCTTTGTATAGAGTAGTTAGTGAGAGTCAGCAAGCTGACTGTCTACATTTTTTTAAGGAGTGGGGTTGCCAAGTAAAATTGTAAGAATGGCAAGCATCTGTTTCAGTAGTTGTTAGTTTCAAAACCAGTATCTCTGATTTATCCATGTTAACTTTACAGCTGGAAAGGGCCCCAGATTACTTTAACTACTGCAGAAGGTTAAGCAGGAAAGTGATTGCCGTCTGTGTATGCAGAAAGCTTATGTTCTTATGCACCATATGCAGACCCCCTGAATGTTCTGGTTAAGATTGATTTTTCAAAGTAGTGCTTCTATTACAAAGGCCAACAGCATGAGTGTCAAAGGGAAGCCCTGCCTGAATCCATTCATATTGAAGAGAATTTCAGCCATGGGCTGTGCATTTGCACAAGGGTATACAAATGCATTTATTGGTCTGTAGGAAGAGCAGATTATATGATCATTATTAGGAAAATAGTTCATTTTCTGGTAATGCTCGATAGATGATTGTATATTGAAGTAGTTCAGAGGAGGACTTAAAACAGTATTTGAGACAGCTAATTGGACCAGATTGGTATTTGGAGAATGGAGGGTATAAGTTTTCTAAACTTGAGGGTTGAAGTAAAAGTAACCAGCTCATTATAAACCAAACCACAGTAATGGTCTGTTAAGGCCTGAAAGCCACCACCATAAGAGATGGATCAAAAATATTCCAGCAGGACAATTCTACAGATTTGGTCAGAATTGTAGTAAATTAGAGGCATAGGCATGTGCACGGGGTGTGGCAGATGTGTCCGAGCACACCCTAATCACCTAGTGTGTCCCAGATTACCCCTGCTGCTTGGGCCTGCCCCCTCCCCCCAGCAGTGCTGCCACCTCCCTTTCTCTACCCTCCCAATGGCTGCTGCTGCAGGCACACAGGGGGATGGTTCAGGATGGAGAGTGAGGGAAGAGGACAATAAATATGTAATTTACCTGCCCCTTCCTTTTCTGAATGAGTGATCATTACCGTTTCCATTAAATTAACACAAAAAATGTATGATAATACCCATGCATCATCTGTAATATAGCTAAAGGTTGTGTATTTGCTTGAATATATTGTACTTATGCTCTTCCGTAAATTGGAAGGACACAGAGAGTTATTGCAAAGGGCTAAAGACCCATGGGGTTCCTAAATACTCCACATAGAAACATTTATTTACTGACATTTTGTTACATGAAGCCAGAGGAAGAGACATGGCAATGGAAGGCTCAGAATTCTTTCAAGGCTTCACATTGTGGGTGGGGCCACCTCTCCCTTGCACACGTGTGGGGATACCTCTCCTTTCCTCTCGTGTATGTGCTCATCAATGCCCAGGGCCAGGCGGGGCCGCATTCATGTGTAAATCAACATTATGGCAATACCCTGGCTTAGAGATGAGCCGTATACCATGTGCAGTAATGTAAAGCACTCTCTGCAAAATGTACTGTCCCCTGTTACTACAAATCTTTCTCGATGTAAGTTGCATTTAGGAGGGACACTGCGGATTCTATGCCCTCTCCACCAGTCCAGCATAACACTGCCACCTCACTACCAGAGACAGAATGGAGTCCTGTTGTGCACCAAGCGTGAATCTCATGCATGCCCTTAAAGTGTTGCTAAAACCAGGACTAGCTTGGAGGAGTTTTCATTCTACTCTGACTATCCTATGAGGCTGCACGGCCCCTAACCCTCTGTCTGGACAGTGCAGTTGGCCCTGCACTGATCATATGCACTGATCATATGCACCAAGAAAAAAGAAAACTCTCTAGCATTACACACCAAACTGAGGATGTGCAGAGTGCCCCTAAGGCTCTGTTCAATCATGAGATGGGTTGGGGACTGTGGAAGAAGAGGAGGATCAGAGAAGACAGGATCAAATGGCCTTTTTACACAATGCAGATGATTAACCCCTTATATTTCACAGTGAGTGTAACAAGCAATCTATTCTGCATATACAGACTGATTTTACTGTTGTGGGTTTAGTAACACTTTAAGGGGCTAATCAACGAGTCAGGCCCGAGCAGAGAATCTTTCAGCTCTGCAGGTCAGGCCCAGAGGTGGTTCATCCATGGAAATGGTGGTGTGCGCTAATGGCACTAACCTTCTATCTGCCCTTTGACAGGGTAGGTTGACATATGTGCCATGCCTGGCACTTGTCCTGAATTTGGCGGTGCAGAATTTCTTAAACAGTTATCCAGGGTTGCAAGCATACATTATTGCATATACAGTTTTATGGGGTCCCCATACCACGGGTTGGGTCGCACATACTTTTGGGAAAACTGACCACTAGGGAGGGAGCCAGACCATCTTGCTACCGAAGCACCTCTCACCTACACCAGGTACCACACTGCTATACATTCCCACCAGTTCTTAGTTACCCATGTTAACTACTCTCCTACTCCAACTCTTCTGCCTTCTGTACAAAGAAGAAAGGGTTAGCCCCTGGAAGTCGCACATCCAAGATGTCCTAGAGAGGTGAATAGAGTGCAACCTCAGCCTGGACTCCAACCAAGCCATGTCCTCAATGCATTTCACTCCACCCCTGGAGCTCAGTCATGGGGATAGGGAATTCATGCATATGGTGAGTAATTAAGCATCATTGGTGGTGTAAGGGATCAGCTCTAGTGGGGATCGCTTTTCGTGGGATAAAAGCAGTTTCGCACAGCAGGCTTCATAAAATTCTGGCTTGCAGCCTGGTTTATCTAAAAGGTTGCACATAAACAGAAATGAAAACAGAAAAACAAAAACCTTGCCGTCTGGCGATAAACTTAACAGTATAGTTTTCCTCACTATACAGTGTGGGGCTGGTCCCCAACACCCACAAAACATAAGCAAATGCAAACTTTTCTTTAAAGTCCAAACACCAAAATTGAGCTCACTCAGATTGTTCCTCCTGAGTCCCAGGCCAGAGCACAACTGAGAGCTCTTCCTGGTAATTTAAGCCACCTGCTGGTAGACTCCAGTGGACCAAAACTCCAGACTGGAACCAGCCCAGCCAGTAATACCTGGGCCGGACTCCTCCTAGTCCAATCTATATGAACGCATGCAAGGTGACAGGTAGAGTCCGTCCACTAGTTCACCTCGCATACTGTCACAGTGGTCATTCGCTAAGTGTGGAGAGATAGCAGGTCAGCGACACTGAGAAACGGCAGAGTAAGAACGGAACCAAAAATTCTATAATCCTGTATATAAAGTATGATGAACAAAGCAATGATAAGTTCCGTTGTGTATCCAGGTAAAAGAAATGAAGGCTGACACTCAATGTTAACAAGTTTATATCCCGAATGCTTGTATGAAGGTATGTTGTTAGAGGTGTAAATATCTGTATGTGATGTATAACCTGTAAATGTTCAGTGAAAAAAGACCAACAATGAACTGTCTTCTGTAGTGGCCTTGCCTTCATTCCCTTTATGTTTTTCAAATGCCTTTAATATGCCATTTACTATCTTGCATCCCTTTGAATGACTTCAGACCAGGCTTACAATGGTACAACCATAGGTGTGCGCAGCCTATTGCATTAGGGTGTGCACCCCAAAGCTCAAACACACATTAACAGTATATTTATATACATAGATACACACACAGGCACACACATTCTTATAGAGCCAGTTCAGTGAAAGAGAAGTACGGTAGCTCTTCAATAATGGTGGAACTGGTCAGAGGGAGATATTTCCCAGCTCTCCACCGGCACACAGAGCAGTAATGCTAATATGAAGAGGCAAGAAAATCTTCATGCTAGGTCAGCCAACTACAGCGGGGTGTTATTCAAACCATGTCAACCAGCAGAAGAAACATCAGCACTGGTTTATGAATACCTTGTAATATCCAGTCCTCAGCAGGGATCAGCCGAATTTTGATCATTGTGTGGCCACTGTGACTGAACAGGAGTAGAGTTGAGTGGACACCTGGATGTTCGGGTTCGACAGGTCCCTTCAAGAAAAAGTTCGGGTTCGGTACCGAACTTGACCCGAAATTTGCCGCGGACCCTGAACCCCATTGAAGTCAATGGGGACCCAAACTTTTCAGCACAAAAATGGCTGTAAAAAAGTCTTGGCAAGTGCTAGAGGGCTGCAAAAGGAAGTAAAATGGGGGTAAGAGTAGGACAAGTGCCCTACAAAAAAATGGGGATAGGGAAAATAACTTAAAATCAAATAAAAAAAATAAAAATGGGAAGGGGGGAGTGGATGTGGAGTAGGAGCCCAGAGGTTGACTAGGCTGTAACCGTGGCAGTGTAGGTGGAAGTGGCGATGGTGGAGGAGGAGGAGGAGGTAGCCAACACTTTTTGTTGTTTGTTTGTTTTTTTTCTAATTGGGGTAGCCCCCAAAATATTGAGGCATATTCACCTGGGGTTCAGGTGCCAACTCTGAGCTTTCATCAAGGGACAGGGAGGGAGACAATGTGAAGGAACTGGAGGCATTGTCAGCCACCCAATCTACTATCCCCTGTACTTCTTCTGGCCTCACCATTCCATTCGGGCCTACCATATAACGTTGAAGGTTCTGTCGTTTATCTGAGGAAGGTGTTTAACCTGTGCGTGTAGCTGGCACAGATCGACCACGCCCTCTCCTTCCAACCGGAGCTTCACCAACACCACCAACACCAGCAGCACCATGACCACGTCCCTTATTTGACGCTCTCCTCATTCTGCCCATATTTATTAATACAAAAAAATTTATTTTCGAACAATAATCTGTCCCTTACAGCACCAGCAGGAACCTCTCCCTTTAGAAGTAGGAGATGATTTTAGAACAATAATCTGTCCCTTACAGCACCAGCAGGAACCTCTCCCTTTATAACTAGGAGATGATTTTAGAACAATAATCTGTCCCTTACAGCACCAGCAGGAACCTCTCCCTTTAGAACTAGGAGATGATTATAGAACAATAATCTGTCCCTTACAGCACCAGCAGGAACCTGACCCTATAGGAGTAGGCGATGATTGTAGAACAATAATCTGTCCCTTACAGCTCCAGCAGGAACCTGACCCTATAGGAGTAGGCAATGATTTTAGAACAATAATCTGTCCCTTACAGCAACAGCAGGAACCTGACCCTATAGGAGTAGGCAATGATTTTAGAACAATAATCTGTCCCTTACAGCAACAGCA
>BLSH010159121.1:601411-617233 GCA_018402905.1 Glandirana rugosa
AGCGGATGAGGATATCCCAGTCCAAGGACGACCACGCTCCCTTTAGAACTAGGAGATGATTTTAGAACAATAATCTGTCCCTTACAGCAACAGCAGAAACCTGACCCTATAGGAGTAGGCGATGATTTTAGAACAATAATCTGTCCCCTACAGCAACAGCAGGAGCCTCTCCCTTTAGAACCAGGAGATGATTTTGGAACAATAATCTGTCATTTACAGCACCAGCAGGGACCTCTCCCTTTAGAACTAGGTGATAATTATAGAACAATAATCTGTCCCTTACAGCACCAGCAGGAACCTGACCCTATAGGAGTAGGCGATGATTTTAGAACAATAATCTGTCCCTTACAGCAACAGCAGGAACCTCTCCCTTTAGAACTAGGAGATGATTTTAGAACAATAATCTGTCCCTTACGGCAACAGCAGGAACCTGACCCTATAGGAGTAGGAGATGATTTTAGAACAATAATCTGTCACTTACAGCAACAGCAGGAACCTCTCCCTTTAGAACTAGGAGATGATATTAGAACAATAATCTGTCCCTTACAGCACCAGCAGGAACCTCTCCCTTTAGAACTAGGAGATGATTATAGAACACTAATCTGTCCCTTACAGCACCAGCAGGAACCTGACCATATAGGAGTAGGCAATGATTTTAGAACAATAATCTGTCCCTTACAGTAACAGCAGGAACCTCTCCCTTTAGAACTAGGAAACGATTATAGAACAATAATCTGTCCCTTACAGCACCAGCAGGAACCTGACCCTATAGGAGTAGGCAATGATTTTAGAACAAAAATCTGTCCCTTACAGCAACAGCAGGAACCTGATCCTATAGGAGTAGGCGATGATTTTAGAACAATAATCTGTCCCTTACAGTAACAGCAGGAGCCTCTCCCTTTAGAACTAGGAGATGATTATAGAACAATAATCTGTCCCTTACAGCAACAGCAGGAACCTGACCCTATAGGAGTAGGCGATGATTTTAGAACAACAATCTGTCCCTTACAGCAACAGCAGGAACCTGGCCCTATAGGAGTAGGCGATGATTTTAGAACAATAATCTGTGCCTTACAGCAACAGCAGGAACCTGACTCTATAGAACTAGGAGATGATTTTAGAACAATAATCTGTCCCTCAAAGCAGTAGACTCTACCTAGTCCAGAATCAGATCATTCTGTAATGCAGGATGAGACCTGCAATCTGTCCCTCAAAGCAGTAGACCGTACCTAGTCCAGAATCAGATCGTTCTGTAATGCAGGATGAGATCTGCAATCTGTCCCTCAAAGCAGTAGTAGTAATCTCTACCTAGTCAACAATCAGATCGTTCTGTAATGCAGGATGAGATGTTATTAATATCTGCAATCTGTCCCTCACAGCGCTGGCAGCATCCTATCCCTAGACTAGCCTGAGAGCATGTGACATGCAGCACTACATGACTCCAGCTTATACAGAGGCTGGGTCACATGATGCACTGGCCAATCACAGCCATGCCATTAGTAGGCATGGCTGTGATGGCTTCTAAGGGCAAACCAGTGAAACACTTGTTGATTGGCTGCCCTGCAGCTATTCAACATGCGTGATCAAATACCCGAACCCAGGACCCAAACCCGAACTTTTTTTCAAACATCCGGGTTCAGGTCCGGGTCACCCCAAAGTTCGGTACGGACCCGAACTTTACAGTTCGGATTCGCTCAACTCTAAACTACTTCTGTTCAACCACCTTGTTGTTATATTTCCATTCGATCAAAGCCACAGTCAATTGACTGCAGCGCTGATCTGTATATTTTGAAGGTGGGGGAGTATCCCTTCTGTCAGGCTACAATGACACAGCAGGGAGGATCTACTTAAATTTGTGGATGAGGGAATTGGATCTTTTTTTTCATTCACAATGGTTGGACAAGAAAAACTGACCCATGTATGGGCAATGGGCAGCTTAAATCACTAGAGACAGATTTAGACCATGTGACAAGGGAACAAAATCACAGTAGTTAACAAGTAGCCAAAATCAGAGGTAATCTCTTTCTTTTATATTATCAAATGGTGCAGAGCTACCTAAAAAATTAAAGTTTGTAAGAGAGTATCATATATATTTTAAATGTTTGCATAGTGCTGCACTATTTGACAATATTTCAGATTAAAGAGAGGTGTAACCCACATTAGGGTGGTTTTGGACTGTGTGCATACATTTTTGTTTCTAATTCTCTTTCTTTTACCCAATAGCAAGCATCATCAGCACACCATACATAGATTTAAGTGACTAATATAAAGAGTAAACAGGCTGCTTCTCAAAATGAAGAAATCCAAGATGTCTAACTCTCTGTATTAAAAAGGCAATTCCGTATTTTGTTGAACTACTTGGCAAGCTATCTACTAAACTGATACATCAGTAAAACAATTATGTTAGTTCAGTTGGAAGATGCAGTAACAGCAAAAAAAAAATGTCAAGACTTAGAACAGAAAAAAAAAATGACAAGAGTTAAACAATATTATCCTGTATATCTGGGCTGTTACCATACTATTTTTTTGTATTGTCTTTTATATTATGGGCTAGGGTTCACAAATTACTCAAGTCATTAGAAAAAAAGCAAGGCAGACTAGAATACCTAGCAATGGAATCCACATATTCTAGCAGCTCAAGTATCCTTCAATGTAGTAAATACCTTTCTATGCATAGTTTGTAATAATAAATCTACAGGGTGGGCCATTTATATGGATACACCTTAATAAAATGGGAATGGTTGGTGATATTAACTTCCTGTTTGTGGCACATTAGTATATGTGGGGGGGGGGGGAACTTTTCAAGATGGGTGGTGACCATGGCGGCCATTTTGAAGTTGGCCATTTTGAATCCAACTGACACCACATTATGGGTGTCAAGTCCGAGCATTCCTAGATGAACAGTTTCCTGGAAAGTGGATTGGTCGTCATGGGCCAGTTGAATGGCCCCCAAGGTCTCCCGAACTGACCCCCTTAGACTTTTATTTTTGGGGTCATCTGAAGGCAATTGTCTATGCTGTGAAGATACGAGATGTGCAGCACCTGAAACTACGGATACTGGAAGCCTGTGCTAGCATTTCTCCTGCGGTGTTGCTATCAGTGTGTGAAGAGTGGGAGAAGAGGGTTGCATTGACAATCCAACACAATGGACAGCACATTGAACACATTTTATAAGTGGTCAGAAACTTGTAAATAACTCATGAAAGAATAAAGTTACGTTAAAACCAAGCACACCATTGTTTTTCTTGTGAAATTCCCTATAAGTTTCATGTGTCACATGACACTCTTCCTATTAAATAAACAAAAGTTGGATTCAAAATGGCCGACTTCAAAATGGCCGCCATGGTCACCACCCATCTTGAAAAGTTTCCCCCCTCACATATACTAATGTGCCACAAACAGGAAGTTAATATCACCAACCATTCCCATTTTATTAAGGTGTATCCATATAAATGGTCCACCCTGTACATTGAGACAGCTTAGTAGAGTTGCAGAGTGATTGTGTCTCAATGGCTCCCTTATCTTGTTGCAAGTCTATCAAACATCTGTACATAAAAAAACAGTCTCTAATGATGTCAAACACACATAATGTTCCTAATATCCAGAGACAATGTCATTTAGGTTGCCTAGAATCTAGGTCAAATGAAGGATCTCAAAGGCAGCAGTGTTCTATTTAAGGCAAGAAACAGGCGTTCAAGATAATAATGTGATTTGGCAAGGCTGAAAAGTAGCCTATTGATTTAACTGAAGTGTGAATTTTAATGATTGGTCTGTTTTAATGTTCCAAATAATTTTTTTGCATATGTATTTTTCCTTAGAAAACAAATAAGATAAAAACCACTCGGACAAGAAGCTGCCAAGAGAAATGAAAATGACTGCCAAGAGAACTTGAGTTGTCCTTGTTTTTGTGCCAAAAATAAATGATGAACTTCAAAAGGCTCCATCTCTAATGAAAAACTGACGTCAGACAAAGACAGGGGCTGTTATCACTTGATCCAACCTGAGGAAGACACCTAATTATTGCCCATTTATTTAGTATTCCTGAAAAACAGGATTGCGATGAATTAGGCATTCTTTTCCCATATTAACTTGGTGTGAAATTCTCTTTGATTGACTACTGTCTAATTTGTAACTGTTACAATTTTGTGCAGTAAAATATCAGAATTTTGACTGCGACATTATGTGGGTTAGTTACAGTCATACTCTTTACACATTGTGTTTTAAATACATTTTACATGCATTTTACTACTCAGGATGCTGGCTTTTTTATATGATATGCATCAAAATGGCGAGGTTTGAATGCAGCTCTATTCTCCAGCACTATAGAGCAAGAATACAGCTTATATCTGCCTGCATACGTTTTATCTAAGGGCTGTTGTGAGCTGCACTGTGCATTACTGAGGGTTATGGCCAGGTTGGGTTGATTTAAGCAGTATTCCATAGTAGAACAAGAAAATTGGTCATGGGACTTTAAATGAGGTTTGTCACGAAAAACTGACAATGAATAAATATTTCAATTATAAATATTTTTAATTATGCAGTCAAAGTAGACATTTCATAATCTTATAAATACATGATTGAAATTCATAAATAAAATTCATAAGGAGCCAACATGTAAGAAACACATGATAGAATATGCAAAATCATCATGCTTAGATACAGAATAATGTATACATGGACAATAACATTGAAAATATAAACAATCACAAATCTCTTGACAGTTAAAAAACTTAACGCGTTTCGTGGAGCTGGTCCACTCTTCAGGAGTATTGTACAAGAGTTCTACAGTTTATAAATAAAATGGTCAGAAGATAACCCAAAAAGGAAATGTTAGAAAAAAAATGAATTATAAAGGGGACAATAATGCCCCTATATACTTACAGGTAGGCTCAAAAATTAAACCCAGCATCTACGGATGGGGAAATGCGTGCGGTTGGGCAACCAAACTACGTCCAACCCGGGGCTGAGGCAGAAAAAAACACCCTGCCTAAGGAGACAAACAAGACCCCAGGCTGATGTCCCAGTGTGATCCAGGTGGAGTGAATTAATATCTACCCCCTTTTATCTGTAACACCTTAGACCTCTATGGGTCCTTGTCACAAAACTGTGGAAGCTTGGAAGATGTCCCCTAAAAGGGAAAGGGTGGAGTAGTTAAGCTCAGCATGGGAGGGGGCAAAAATGGACAAGTGTACTTTGTTTGATTGAGCACTTATTCTCTAAAGTTTTTTTATAGCCACTTTTTTTTAGTTTTGGTTAGAATAGGGAAGTGTAAAATCCCCAGGTTATATTTTGCTGTCTTCCTGTTTTGAACATGCAACAGGAAGTAAGAGGGAAATTACGTTAGACTATTGTTGTCAGAATATACCCCATTGGAAGATTTCCCCTTACCTTTTGCTCTCATGATAAATTTAAAATATAAGATTGCCCAACACCTTCTATTGCTGTGACATTGGTAACAGGGCAAATAGGGAAGCAAACCTCCCCAGGGGGGCACAGACAGCTGTTAAACTTGGCAGAGGATCTAAAGCCTATTACACATGGGCCGAATGTTGGACGACATCAGTCGGTTCAATAGAAACCGGCCGACATTTGGCCCATGTGTATGGCAGCTGGTCCGACAGCCGACCAGCTCTCGATCAGTGCTCAACCCAAAAAAACTAGTGGTGTGTACTAGGCTTAAGCCTTCACTATTATATCAACAACTATAAAAAAAGTTTTGCATTTACATACACTTTAAAGGCAACAGGGAAAATAAAGAATGCATGGCAACTATGTCACTGGAAGGAAATATAAAAAAAAAATGAGTATACTGTAGGATCTATTCACCTTTACAAGCCTTATATTATAAGCAAAAAGAATCCTGCACTGCAGTGCAACCTTAATATACCAGAACCATTATTATGAGCAATGTGTTTGTTATGATAGAAATGCAGTGAAGCTACATAAACAAATGTCTTTAGTCTATTTCTACATTTTAGGAATTCAGAATATTTCAGGCTGTTAAAGCTGCATGCATCTAATAACTTCAAATGTGAATATTAAAAACCAATATGATGCAGGAAGCTAATAGTGTAGGAGATTTCTGCCTTTCTGAATATTACTGCTGTGCTGACTTTGAAGAGGAGAAAAAATAACTCAGGCACCAACATTAAATATTGTGCTGCCACAGCAGCAGTGAATGGCATTTTGATAAGCATATATCTGTGAACTAAAATCAATTATATAAGCAGAAAAAATACTTCTGTTTAACCACATTAGGTATGTGAGGGAGCTGAACTGAGATATCTTATTTATGCATTGCAAGAGAGCAAGCCAAAATAATAGGTACTGTACCCAGGCAGGCTGGATGAACATCTCACAAAGCACAAACAAATAAATACAATACTATATAAAGTGGCTAACATTTTATGTAGCAAATTAACTCAATTAACAAATAAAAACAATTAAAGAAGGTGATGTACTATGCACATTTATCCTGTTGCAAGAGATCTGTACTTTTTTGCCTGTGAATATACCCAGAGATCTCCAGCAGTTCCTAAAGATCTCAACAGGACAAACATTAAAGATGAAGCTCTTTTTGCTCTACCACTCCTGTAGGTTCCAGGAGTGCAGTTCATTCTGCACTCCTGTGACTAGGGATGGGCCGAACACCCCCCCCTGTTCGGTTCGCACCAGAACTTTTGAACATCTGGAAAGTTCGTAACCAAATAAACCCCATTGAAGTCTATGGGATCCGAACATGAAGAATCCAAAAATGCCCATTTTGAAGGCTTATATGTGAGTAATTGGGCATACAATAGTTATGGGGTCCGTGTACAGGTATGGGGGACATATATCAGTGAGATAAGTTTAAAAAAAATCATTTTTAAATGAGCAGTGATTTATTGATGCTTAAAGTGAAAGCATAAAAATGAAAAATTCCTTTCTATATAGTGCCTGGGGGCAAAAATTTACCTTGCTGCGAAAAATTGCAATGATATGCACCTTTCAAACAGGTGCGTAAGAATTGGTCTTTGGGTGTTAATTTTGCCCTTGAAACCTACACCAAAAACATTCTTCCAGATGAAATCAACACCCACAATGCTAGGCAGCCTGCGAGAAGTCCTGCAGAAATTCCACATCCCAAAAACACTTAATCAATGACATTGGCATCAGGGGCTTCATAGCTGCTGGTAATCCAGGAGTGATTAATTTTGTTAAAAGTCAGGCGGTCCATGGAGTCTGTGCACAGGCGCGTACTATGATCAGTAACAAAACCTCCAGCAGCACTGAATGCCTGTTCAGAAAGCACGCTGGCTGCAGGGCAGCCCAGCAGCTCAATAGAATACTGAGCAAGTTCTGGACAGTGCTCTATTCTCATGACCCAGTAAGCTAGTAGATCGTCGACTGGAAAGCTCTCTATCTCTGTTCTCGCCCTTACAAAATTGTCCACCATGTGATGCAGATGCTGCCAATGGGACGTGGAAGCTGACAGCCCCTGGGTGGCAAAGACTAAAAAAATGGAGAAATGCATCACTTAGGCAGCCACCTTCTCCACCACTCCTCTCTTGACCAACAGAAGCCTCAAAACTACGTTTTGCATGACACTGTAACCTACCAGAGTTGGGAAAAGTGTTTGAAAAACTCCTATTTAAGGTGTACTCGAGAAATTTCATCTTCTGCACTCTCTGTGGGGACAGGGTGAGTTCTGAGACTTTACCCTTATAACGGTGGTCAAGGAGGGTTACCAACACTGATCCTTTTCCTTTATGCCACGTATTCTTGGGTCCTTTTGCAGGCTTTGAAGCATGAGGGAGCCCATGCACCGCAAATTTTTGGAGGCATGAGAAGCAGACTTCTCAGGGTCACTGAGGATTACAGTATTTGTAACTGCCTCCTCCCAGCCACGTACTTCTCCCTAGGGTTCTGGGGATGGAAAACCATTGCTTACTATTAGACGTATGTCTTCCTCTGCTTCAATGCCTCCAAAACTGCCAGAATCCTCCTCCTCCTCTCTCTCCTATTGTGTGTTCTGTGGCATAGGAAAGATGGCATTTGTATAACGTGGGCCTTGAGAGGAAAGGAAGTCCTCCTCTTCCTCCCGCTGCTCTGCCTCCAGTGCCCTGTCCATAATGCCATGCAGAGTTTGCTCCAGTATGAACACAACAGGGATTGTGTCACTGATGCATGCATTGTCACGGCTCACCATCCTTGTGGCCTCCTCAAATGGTGACAGTACAGTGCATGCATCCTTTATGAGCAGCCATTGGCATGGGGAAAAAAAGCTGAGCCAGCCTGAGCCTGTCGTTGTGCCATACTCACACAGGTACTCATTAACGGCCCTCTTCTGCATGTACAGCTGCTGCAGCATTGCCAAAGTCGAGTTCCACCTGGTGGGCATGTCACAAATCAGGTGGTTTATGGGCAGGTGAAATTCCCACTGAATTTCAGCCAACCAAGCACTGGCTGTGTATGGCCGCCTGAAATGGCCACAGACTCCTCTGGCTTGCTTTAGCAGACCTTCCAAACCTGGGTACCTATTTAGGAAATTCTGCACCACCCAATTGAGAACAAGTGCTAGGTATGTCAACTTTCCCTCTCTGAGGGTGGACAGGAGGTTTGTGCCATTATCGCACACCACCATTCCTGGCTCGAGCTGGCTTGGTGTGAACCATCTCTGGGTCTGGGCCTATCCCTGCAGAGCTGCAAGAATCTCTGCTCCGGTGTGGTTCCATTTTGGATAATGCGGTCTCCAGCTGGTCCTGACTTTGTACGGTTTTGCTACCTTGAAAGTCCCACAACCAGGGTTTTTCTTATCAGTACAGAGATTTCAGGCCATTTGGGAACCATTGGCCAACTATATACATACTCCCTTAACTCCTCAGTAAGGCCCTCAATCCAGCTCAAGCGTACCAGCAGGACATCTACAACCTTTACCTTTTGTGCTATCTCCTCTCTTTGTCTTTCATCTATTCCTCTCTTGCTTTTCCTCTTATATCTCAGCAGCCCTAAGGATTTTGTTTCAGGTATCGGACAATACTTACATAGTGATTGCTAGCAACACGTTAAGGGCACCAGTGCTTACTGTATGTGTATTTCTCAAGGTCCCAGTTATACATGTTTGTCATTTAGTCTCATTCCATGAACATTCGCTCTTGTACCCTGTAATCCTTAGGTGCTTTGGTTGTCATGTCTTCAACTTTACTTAATAAAAATCAATTGAAAGAGAAATATATTGCGTTAAACTTGCAGTAACGCACAGAACTATATGGCGTTAAACTTGCATTAAAGCAGTGAAATATATGGCGTTAAACTTGCAGTAACGCAATTAAATATATGGCGTTAAACTTGCAGTAACACACAGAACTATATGGAGTTAAACTTGCAGTAACACAATTAAATATATAGCGTTAAACTTGCAGTAACGCACAGAACTATATGGCGTTAAACTTGCAGTAATGAAATTAAATATATGCCGTTAAACTTGCAGTAATGCACAGAACTATATGGCGTTAAACTTGGGGTAATGCAATTAAATATATAGCGTTAAGCTTGCAGTAACGCAATTAAATATATGGCATTAAACTTGCAGTAACACACAGAACTATATGGCGTTAAACTTGCAGTAATGAAATTAAATATATGCCGTTAAACTTGCAGTAACGCACAGAACTATATGTCATTAAACTTGTAGTAACGCAATTAAATATATGGCGTTAAGCTTGCAGTAATGCAATTTAATATATGGCATTAAACTTGCAGTAACGCACAGAACTACAGTATATGGCGTTTAACTTGCAGTGGTAAGGTGTGTGAGGACTGGTAAATATCAATGTGTGGGGACCCCCGCGCTACTGTGAGGTGGAAGAATAAGTGATAAAATTATAAAATAAATATTCCTGTGAATAAACCTTATGTGAATACCTAATAAGTGTATAGCAGCTGAAGCAATACCTAGTATGTAAGACAATAAATACTAGAATACATGTAAAAATCTGGACAGACTAATAAACAAACAGAGGGGCTCTTGTGTGGGTACTGCCCTCCCTGTGCTCACAGAACTCTCACCTCAAAATTGATTAGATAAAGCTCTCAGTAATTATTCAACTCCCACGTAAGGGTGCCTTATCCTTTAACAGCGTCCCTTCACCTTCTCCACTCTCCACAGCCCGACATCAGCTAAACTCCATTGATACCTGGCGCTCCAATGTTTCCCTCATTCTCACCTCAGCTTGCACAAACTGCGCATCCCAGACAGGCCGGCCTGGCCGAGGCCTTCTCGCAGCGTGTGCTTGCTCGGTTCCACCCTTAATACATACACGTCCTTCAGCCTTGTCTGATCTATTGTAGACAAGAGTATTCTCTTCTTGCTGCAGCAGATCACATCAGTGAACCGAGCAAGCACACGCTGCGAGAAGGCCTCGGCCAGGCCGGCCTGTCTGGGACGCTGTTAAAGGAGAAGGCACCCTTAAGTGGGAGTTGAATAATTACTGAGAGCTTGATCTAATCAATTTTGAGGTGAGAGTTCTGTGAGCACGGAGAGGGCAGTACCCACACAGAAGCCCCTCTGGGGGTGTACAGGAAGTCCTTCCAGACCGGCTCCTCCTGCACGTGTGGAGCACCTTATCGCCTTTCAGCACTTATACGGCACTTAGTCACTTTAAACTGTAGGGGTACCCATGCTCGCGGGAGTGCCTGTTGGGGGGATTGGTTGCCGGTGGCCGAACGCTGTTTCGTGCATCTCCGGCACCTCCCCCCTCTTTTCTCACTCCCGCGTGCGTGACGTTGGGGGGGTTTGGCCCGGTGGCGGCGCCTATATCAGACGCCGCCCCCGGCGGACACGGACGCTCAGATGGATTGCCATTCGCCTCCTACACATCACCATTACACACGGATGTCAGTGCCTTGCCAAGTAACCACCTCTCTCCCCATCAGTCACTTCCTCACACTCTTCACACATGTTCTCCATTGCCTCTCTTTGCCACCTAGGGCTCTTTATTTCCCCACTTTTTGGCTTTGACACTTTTCTGATTGCATTTCTTCCCTCCCTTTCTTTATCATTTCCCGGTTTCTCCTCACACTGGCATTCACATTCATACTCTCTTCTTATCACTGCCTATTGTCAATCACCCTTAAAACACATTAACCACCAGTGCATTTCACTCATCCACAGACACCCCTCTCTGTGATGTCCGTGTCTACCTGGGGGGGGCGATGGTGTCGGCGGTCGCGGCTGGTTTTTCCCTCCCTCAGCTCCCGGTCATGATGCCCTTGGGGGGCTCGCTTGTCCCGGTGCTCACCACCAGTGCATGTGCAGTGTGAGTTGCGACTTATATATTTTATGTTTTTGGGTGGGCTTCTGTACCCCCCCCCCTTTTTATGTCTTCTATGGTTGTTACATTGTCTAAAGGAAAATATCTAAATTCAACTTTTTATTACAGTTACATCACATTATTGCTCCTGATGAGTGGCACAAACGCCACGAAACGCGTAGAGCTTCCAACTACTGTGATTGTACTTTTCATGTGCTCTTCAGACTACACATGGAATCTTGTCTACCCCTACGGGGTTAAACTTTGGTTATAGATCATGCAGACTTTTCTAAACTCATGGATATGTAATTATTTACCTCTATAGTCACTGATGATGGGGGCAAATTTTTTGAGAATGTAATGTCTACCGACACTTACTATTACTATTTTATTACTTTATATACGGTTCTAATGGTTGATGTATAGATTGTATAGTGTATGCACTCGGTTAGCATGCCTGTCTATTACTCACGATTAACCTATTGATTATCAACTATATGCTTGTACTACAGTGTTTATTTCTCAATAAATCTCTTTACTCTTTATCAGTTTATCTCTACTCATCATGTGTTTCATATAAAGTCCCAAATTCCCCTTAATTGCTTTTTGGCAATGTTTTTAGCCTTAAACTGTAATTAGCCAATTTTGGGTTTGTGGCCACTTGATATGATGGATCTATAGGTTCTATGGACATATGCATAATGCTCTGATTGGACTCATTGATGAACTATTTGCTATATTTTGCACATAAAAGTATGAACCCTCTTACACTATTCACTTGATGTTTCATATATTTTACATTCATATAATTTTATATGTGTATTGTCACTTCATTATATGGATTGCTGTTTTTGTTTGATTAGTTTACAGCACAAGGTCACTTTGGTACACAGCAGTTCACATTTGTAATTGATGCACGCATGACACTTTAATATTGTTTAGTTTATGTGATTTTTATCTGTTTATTAGTCTGTCCAGATTGCGCAATACCATTTTTACGGTTAAACTTTCAGTAACGCAACTAAATATATGCCGTTAAACTTGCATTAATGCACAGAACCATATAGCGTTAAACTTGCAGTAACACAATTAAATATATGGCGTTAAACTTGCAGTAAAGCACAGAACTATACAGCGTTAAACTTGCAGTAACACACAAACCTATATGGCATTAAACTTGCAGTAATGCACAGAAATAGATGGCGTTAAACTTGCAGTAACGCACAGAAGTATATGGCGTTAAACTTGCAGTAACGTAATGAAATATACGGCATTAAACTTGCAGTAATGCAGAGAGCTATATGGTGTTAAACGTGCAGTAACACAATGAAATGTACAGTGTTAAACGGTCCCTACACTGACACTATCTGAACTGTCCCTAGATGCACACTAATGTAAAGATGAATGGTGGTCATCACTACACTACACTGACACTAACTGAACCGTCCCTAGATGCACACTAATGTAAAGATGAATGTGGTCCGTACACTACACTACACTGATTGAACTGTCCCTAGATTCAACCTAAAATAGTATTCTACACTGACCATAGAATGACAATGCACTCTATAGCACACTAACTGTCTAATAGCCCTGAACAGAGCCCTGTTCTATCTCTCTCCACGCTGATATCACACTGAAAATGGCCGCTATTGAAAGAATAATTTCATAGTGTGGGACAGGTCTAAGAGCAATGAGTCATGATTAGATAGAGTCATCATGACAGTGTCCAATCATGGCTCTGACAGTGCTCTGTGCCCAGTTTCGGTGAAGCTTTCACTGTTTCAGTCAATCAGGGCTTTCAATGCGCTGTGCAGCAGCGCAGTGCATTGTGGTCGTTTGGCAGGCCGAACAAACGGTCAAACACCCTAATAATTCGGTAGTTCGGTGATTGGGCAAACAGCCAATGTTCGGCCTGAACTCATGCTTGGGCCAAACCATTCGCTCATCCCTACCTGTGACCAGTATTCAGCTGACAGCAGGCTAAAGTTCGCTCTCAGCTGATGTAACTAAGCCGATCCAGATTCTGTGGAGATTCACACTAACTGCAAATATGCAGCCTCTCAGCGGGTGGGCCTTGGCGCAGAGTGGCCCCATATTTGCTTACATTAGTGCAAATACAGCTGTGCAGTCTTGGCACAGTTACTGGTAGCTAATGGAAAGCTCCAGATCGTTGCTTGCAATCGGGAGCTTTCCGATCATAAGACCTCCATGACAGCCAATCATGGCAGTCACATGATCATGAACCCCGCCCTGCTCTGCCTCCCGTGAATCATAAACCCCTTAAAGGGCCAGGAGGCACCAGCTCCAAGGGCTTAATGTTGGGATCCACCCATAGGTCTGAACTGCAGCTGACTCAGCCTCTCAGTGTGTCGCTGGGAGACTGAGTCAGCTGCTCCCACCTCCTCCACAGCCTAGAGCTCCAGAGAGTGCTGGAGGGGCAGAGCAGAGAGCTGGTGATTGACAGTCACTGACTCTCTGCTCACTGAAAACCAAAAACTGAGCATTCAGTGATCTTTAATCTCTCAATTCTCAGTGTAGAGGTGTTTGGGGACAGATGCAACATCGGATGCTACATCCACCTAGGTGAGTATGAATGGGTTTTTTTTTTCAAAAATTGCACTTCTCTTTTAAAGCCTAAGTTTGGTAAATTATTTTTTTTAGAGGCACTAAAATTAGTTCCTCGGTCACGCTCATTTATAGTCATGCAATTTGTGTCTTCACTTTTTGTGCCAGAGATGGGGTTTAAAAGTTAATATTCTAATCAGGGATGCTTATAAAAACAATAAAGAGATAAGAAAGGTTAGAATTCCTGTTTGTTTTTGTTCTGTGTATATCTGTACTGTGTCTTTGATGTGTTGAGTGCCATGGAAAGGGAAAATAAGTTATGCAGACAACCATAAAAATGAGCTTCCTCAAGCTTTGACTTCACATGGATTTCAAATCTGAACTCTAGGCAAGTATACAAGAGAGAAATTAATGTAATTGTGTATGTGTTAATACATCTTTCAATTTATTTTTGTAATGCAAGCAGTTAAAATACCTGAATTTGACTTGGTAAGAGCCTCTTACAGTTCCCTACACCAGATCTCCAAGTGGAAGAGGAAGTAGCAGCACAGTTAGTCAATCAGTTCATGGGCCACATGGGTATGCTGATTTGAGGGAAATGCAGAGTGAAAGAGAGATGAATTTATCACTGTGCTGCTGCTACTCTGATAAGGAGTACATGACCAGGGCCGTATTTAACACTAGGCACTGTAGAGGGGCACCCGGCCCGCCTGTATAAGTTTATTTTCTTTCATTTTTTTTTTTTAAACCTGGGTCAGAAACCCCTGCCTTCTAGGTGCCTGTCCTTTTCTCCCCCCTCAGCCTCCTCCACCGTGCCTTCTAGGTGCTGGTCTTTTTTTTTCTATCTCCCTCTCCCCAGCCTCCTCCACCTCCTCCGCCGATGCCATCAGTGCACATCGGAGAGTGGGAGGCAGCACAGCTCAGGACAGGGGGTGGGAGGAGGAGCTGGCCAAATTAACTTTTCAAGTTAATCTGCAGGTAATTGGTTGCTAGGACAAAGGGCGGGCCTAAGCAACCAATCACTAGCTTGTTAATGTGAACATTCACTCTGTCAGCTCCAGCTCCCACCCTCTGTCCAGAACTGTGCTGCCTTCCTCTCTTTCCTCACTCTGTGTACAGAGGTAGGACACTGCTATGGATCACTGCTATGGGAGGGAAGGGGGAGGGAGGGGGCAGAGGATACTACTGTGTGTTTGGGGGGGTTATGTGAAGGGGCAGAGGACATTGCAACGGGCAGGGTCACCTTTATAGCAGTGTCCTCTACCATCCTTCACATTACCCCACAAACCCTGCATTCTGAGCATGACGCACTCCTGGTCCCTGCATTCTGAGAGTAAGGCACTCCTTAACCCTGCATTCTGAGAGTAACGCACTCCTGAACCCTGCATTCTGGGTGCAACACACTCCTGATCCTTTCATTTTGAGGGTAACGCACTCTTGATTCCTGCATTTTGAGTGTATCACACTCCTGATCCCTTCATTTTGAGCGTAATGCACTCCTTAACCCAGCACTCTAAGCACAACACACTCCTTAACCCTGCATTCTGAGTGCAATACACTCTTGATGCCTGCATTCTGAGCGTAATTCACTCCTTAACCATGCATTCTGAGCATAGCGCGCTCCTGATTCTTACATTCTGAGCATAACACACTCCTTATCCCTGCATTCTGAGTGTAACGCTCTCCTGATCCCTGCTTTCTGAGCAGAACACACTCCTTAACCCTGCATTCTAAACGCAGCACACTACTTAACCACTTTAAGACCGGGCCTCTTTTTGGAGTTCGGTGTTTGCAAGTTAAAACCATTTTTTTTTGCTATAAAATTACTTAGAACCCCCAAACATTATATATATTTTTTTCTAACACCCTAGAGAATAAAGTGGCGGCCACTGCAAAACTTTACATCACACCCTATTTGCGCAGCGGTCTTACAAGCATAATTTTTTTAAAAAAAAATCAGTTT
>BLSH010159121.1:617243-631783 GCA_018402905.1 Glandirana rugosa
CGCGTTTATCCCACACTACATTTCAAAACGTCACCGGCGGTGAAATAAGAGATCCCACAATCTTTTTTTATATATATTACAAACCCCCAAGATTCATTAAAATATCGTTTTTTTTTACCAAAATTGAACGTTTGTGGCTTGAGGTTTTTCTCCGGGCCAGAATTTCACCAATTCATCACACGACGCAAATCTTACGTCCCAATTCCTCACACAAGACGAGTCTTTCGTCCCTAGTCCTCTCGCAATGTGAGTCTTACGTCCCTATTCCTCACACAATACGAGTCTTACATTCTTAGCCTTCATTTTGAGCGTAATGCACTCCTTAACCCAGCACTCTAAGCACAACACACTCCTTAACCCTGCATTCTGAGTGCAATACACTCTTGATGCCTGCATTCTGAGCGTAATTCACTCCTTAACCATGCATTCTGAGCATAGCGCGCTCCTGATTCTTACATTCTGAGCATAACACACTCCTTATCCCTGCATTCTGAGTGTAACGCTCTCCTGATCCCTGCTTTCTGAGCAGAACACACTCCTTAACCCTGCATTCTAAACGCAGCACACTACTTAACCACTTTAAGACCGGGCCTCTTTTTGGAGTTCGGTGTTTGCAAGTTAAAACCATTTTTTTTTGCTATAAAATTACTTAGAACCCCCAAACATTATATATATTTTTTTCTAACACCCTAGAGAATAAAGTGGCGGCCACTGCAAAACTTTACATCACACCCTATTTGCGCAGCGGTCTTACAAGCATAATTTAAAAAAAAAAAAATCAGTTTTATGAGTTAAAAAATAAGACAACAGTAAAATTAGGCCAATTTTTTTCCATATTGTGAAAGATAATGTTATTAGTAAAATGATACCCAACATGTCATGCTTCAAAATTGCGTCCGCTCGTGGAATGGCGACATACTTTGCAACATAAAAATCTCCATTGGCGACGTTTAAAAAATTCTACAGGCTAGCAGTTTTGAGTTACAGAGGAAGTCTGGTGCTAGAATTATTGCTCTTGCTCTAACGATCGCGGAGATACCTCATATGTGTGGTTTAAACACTGTTTTCATATGTGGATGGGACTTACGTATGCACGCGAGCTCGCGGGGATGGGGCGCTTTAATTTTTTTTTTTTAATTATTTATTTTACTTTTGAATTTTTATTTTTACACTGTTCTTTTAAAGAAAATTTTTGATCACTTTTAGTCTTACTACAAGAAATGTAAACATTCCTTGTAATAGGAAAAAAATGCCAGGACCTCTTAAATATGAGATCTGGGGTCAAAAAGACCTCAGATTTCATATTTACAGTAAAATGCAAAAAAAAAAAAAAAAATGGCAGTGCAAAAAAACATGGGCCCCTTAAGACCATTGGGTGGAAGTGATTTGTGACGTCGCTTGCACCCTGCCATGTTATGGAGCCGGGTGAACGGCTTCAGCCGCTCACTCGGCTCACGGACACTGGGGGGGGGACAGACCCGATCATCTCCGCCACTGCTGGCAGGTCCAGTAAGCGGCGGAGATGACTGGAAACTGGAGGGGGGCACCCCTCTCACCGCTGATAAAAGTGATCTTGCGGTGAATCCGCTGCAGAGACCACTTTTATCTTGTGCAGAATCGGTGGCACTAAAAAAAGATACCAGGGTTATGGTACCTATCTGCTACCATAACAACGGTATACCACTTCAAACTGCCGTGGTATTATGACGGCGGGCGGTCTTGAAGTGGTTAACCTTGTATTCTGAGCTACACACACTGTTGATTTCTGCATTCTGAGTGTAATGCACTCCTTAACCCTGCATTCTGAGCATAACGCACACTTGAACCCTGTATTTTGAGCATAATGCACTCCTGAACCTTGCATTCTGAGCATAACGCACCCTTTAATCCTGCATCCTGAGCGTAACACGCTCTTGAACCCTGCATTCTGAGTGTAACACACTCCTGATCCCTGCATTCTGATCATAATGCACTCCTTAACCCTGAATTCTGAGTGCAACACACACCTTAACCTTGCATTCTGAGAGTAATGCATTGGTGAACCCTGCATTCTTTGCATAACGCACTCCTAAAATCCTGCACTCTCTAGTAATACGTATTTTATTTTTGTTCTAAGTAAAAATATTTTATCAACATAAAAAAGGTCGAGGGGGGTGCTTCAGGATTCTCTGTCTATAGACTCCTGAGATGTAAACCTGGCCCTATACATGATAGCCTGGGCTCAAGGGAAGAGGGTTGAATGAGACTGGCCATCATTCAACCTGGGAGGCTGAAGTAAACTAGTGCTGGATAAGAAATACTGCACACATGGACAGTTCTGGATATATTTCTGACCCAAATTACTCTTTAAAGAACAAGTTAAAGACCCTGACCCTGGGGTCAGGGTCTTGGATGCTTCAGTGGATCACAGTGTTTAAGCTAATGCCTCAGAAAGAAAAAAACAAAAAGAGATGCCTCTATTATCCTTGTGATGTCACCTGCAGCCAAATCTGATGAATTGTGTTTGGTGAACTCCAACCTTTGTCAAGGAAGACCATTTTAGGGAGGAACATGCCTTAAAAGCACTTTCATTCCAATCTCCCAGATTCCTTAATACCTGATCATCAAAAACAATTGCATTTCCTATAATGTTACCCAAACAATAAATTCATAAAAAATGTATTAACTGAATAAAAAAGAATACAATATGTATGTATGCATGTATGTATGTATGTATCTATCTATCTATCTATCTATCTATCTATCTATCTATCTATCTATCTATATATATATATATAGAGAGAGAGAGAGAGAGAGAGAGAGAGAGAGAAGAGAGAGAGAGAGAGAGAGAGAGAGAGAGAGAGAGAGAGAGAGAGAGAGAGAGAGAGATAGATAGATAGATAGATAGATAGATAGATAGATAGATAGATAGATAGATAGATAGATAGAGTATCTAAAATTAAAACAATGTGGAGAGGAGAACTTTGGAGACTTTAATGAAATACAAAAAGCTCGATGCTGATGTTTAATCCAGTTGGAGCAATAGTATTTAGCTTAAAGATCCATTTGGATTTACAACTGGATAACTTTTTAATAAAATTGCCTCTTCTTCAATCTGGTTTTACTGATCCTGTCCCCTAGAAATGAGTCCCTTTCAAACTCCTAATATGGAACTCTAATGGGAAGAGGCTAAGGAGGGGATGGGGAGGGGATTAAGGTAAGATTTTACAAAAAGATTCCCAATCTTAATTCTCATCTTGTGCTGGTTCTGATTGTTAGCTTGGTCTAACATAATCTCATTAAACCAAAGTGCACTGCTTACGGGCAGTCAGAGCTTGATTGTGTCTCTTCCATGTTTGTAATTTAACATTTGTTACCAGTAATAGGCCTCATGCACACAGGATGTTTTTTGACTGTTTTTCAGCAGCGTTTTTTTTCTACCCAAGACCAGAGGGTTATTTTGGACGTTCAAACGCCCAAAAACATCGATCCCCAAAGTTTTTGGATGTTTTAGATCAATTGGAAGGCTTCATACACACAGAACTTTTAAAAAAATCCAAAAAACGTCAGTAGCTTATCAGTGATTTTTTCAGCTTTTACCAGCATTAAATTACCGTTGTTTTGCATGTTTTTTTTTGCATTTTTTGGGGTTTTTAAAGGGCCAGTGTTTTTTTTCTTTTTTTTTGTTTCCAATTGATTTAAAACATGCAAAAACATTGGGGATTGATGTTTTTGAGCGTTTTTGGGTGTTTTTGTGTGTTAGAACGTTTTTGCAGCTGAAAAACGTCTCTCAGAACCCTCTGGTCTTGGGTTTTTTTTACAGCTCAAAAACGTCACTGCTAAAAACAGCTGATAACAGCCTATGTGTGTATGAACACCTAGGATAACATGATGGAGGGTTTATTGACTGTAGAAAAAAATGTCTGCAGCTGAAAACAGCTGCTGGAAAACAGTCAAAAAACATCCAGTGTGCATGAGGCCCAAAAAAACAAAACAAAACAAAAAAAAAATGATGGCCCTTTAAAAACATGAAAAATGCGAAAAAACAACGGTAATATAACGCTGGTAAAAGCTGAAAAAAATCACTGATAAGCTACTGACTTTTTTTGGACATTCTTTTTAAAGTCCTATGTGCATGAAGTCTAAGGCTTGTGTATGGTTTTATGAGCTCCATTCAAAGACAATTAACTGGATTTCATAAGAAAGTTGTGGACAGTTATTTATTAGCAACTCACAGATTTAATATTTACAGACAAAACCACTTAGTAATTATATCAATAACTGCTTACTGTATTTCCTAAGTCCTGGTTGGAAAGAGTAACCTGTTTTTAGCTTGGGCTGCTAAGTCTAAATTTACTGAAAGACAAATTCACAACAGGCATAAATAAAGGGGAAAATTTTATCAGGTTTCTGGGTGTTGATGCTTTCACTGAATTCCTGATTTTTCATGTTATCTTTTTTAAATTGGGCAGCACACTGTAATCAAAACATCAAAGCACACTTGGTGTAGGTAGTATATCATTATTCATATATCTAAATACAGAAATGCTTACTTGTCATTATAAATTTTGTATACCATAGAAATAGAGATTGCAATATTACAAAATGGTTTTCTTTTGGTTATTTTCTGCCTATCCAAGAATACTGCCCTTTAATCAGAGTGTATGTGAATTGGCCAAGCAGAGCATGGGCAGCAAGACTCTGTTCATATATCTATGGGAGCATAGGCTTAGCATCTGGGAAAATGCTGGTGGCTGTCACATTGTTCTATGTACCTGGGCCAGATATCATTGTAATCAAGGAAACCCACTAGTTCTATATGGTAACTGGAAAGATCACCAGTTCAAGTTCTGCTATTAGCAGTTGCCAGAACATAAACTACTCATATGTTGGATTCTGCTTTAATAGTGGCTGGGTGAAAACAATGCATTTCTGTATCAGTGTGCTTTACCTGTTTGTAATCATTTCCCTGGAAAAGCTAAAACACGGTTGACTGCAAAGTCTACAGCCTTTATTTCAATTATTTATTTCACAAAGAATATGTATACCTAAGTCTGCCGAAACTGGAGAGCTAAGAGAAAGTTAAAGATGAGGTCTATGATGACTGTAGTGCTATTAAATGGGTCAGTGATCTTGCATGTCCTCCCCCTGCACCACTGATAGTATACCCTCATTTTGCTAGAGATCCAATCAATCTAAGCATCACAACAAAGGCTCAAATAGTGTAGAGGTAGAAAAAGGAAGGATAATGAGAACAGCAGTTTGGCTGGAGTACTATTTCACCATGCTTAATTTTTTTTCCTGTTGACACAATATTAATAAGAGAGCCTACAATCTAAATGTTAACAGGCAGACGCTTTAGGAAGATAAATACATATAAGGAAATATTTGAATGATCAGAGATTTAAGTGGCTCTTTGACTTTTCACTTTATGTTTTAGAATCACAGAGCCCTGTTACATAGTTAGCGTTTTTCTTCAACCCTGTTAAACATAATTATTGGAAGGTCGTCATCATTATCCAGATAATGATACACTTGTGCAAGTCACAGCCATTATCAGAATTATAGTGGATAGTGGCCATTACAGACAAAATGGTGCATTGGGGCCAGTCTTGGTGTTTGTAAGAATTTTTGTAATGAGCTTTTAGGTCCATTAAAAGTTAGGGGGACATGTTACATATTAGACTGGTTATCTTATAAAGAACTTTACTATTTAGACATTACTGAATACTCTTTTCACTTTGTTCAGTTATTTGTAACAGCATTGCCTTAAAAGTCATTTCTATATGTGTCACAGTTACGTTTTACAGTAATCACAGAGTCAATTTGCTCTTTTTTTTGTCAAGTCCTAGCATTCTATTATTATCAGAGGTTTCTAAAAAAGTTTGTTCCATCCATTTTCACTCTTATCTCTTAGATCCTTGGCTAATGATGCAGGTTAAATTGGCAGACAAAATGTTTTCTGAGATCCACAAAAAGTGACATTAATTTAAGGTTAATTTTGAGCATGAACATAACCAGGAGACATAGAAATGTGTTTAAGGCAAAGTTGGTTACAAATAACTGAACAAAGTGCAAAGAGTACTGAGAATGCCCAAATAGTAATGTTCCTCCCACCAAAAAAGCTTATGAATGCATTGATAACTGTTTGGTGTTTGGTGTTTCTTCAGCAAATATTACAGATATGTGATATCACCTGTAAAGTCATAAGGATCTAGTGCAGGGGTTCTCAACTCCTGTCCTTGGGACCCACTAACAGGCCAGATTTTAAGTATTACCTTGGGGAAATGCAGACTAGAATACTGCAATCACTGAGCAGCAAATTATATCACCTGTGATGTATTTCAGTTATCCTGCAAACCAGGCATGTTAGTGGGTCCCGAGGACAGGAGTTGAGAACCACTGATCTAGTGCTTTAATGACAGCTTGGACTACTACCACTCCCTAAACTCCCACATCAGTTGACACCAGCGATTTGCTGGAGAGGTGCATATCAGTGGACGCTAAATGAGCAAAGGCTCAGTGTCTCTAAGCACTTTCCTCTATATCTTACTGCTGGTAATAATCACTTTGCATTATATGCTGTTTTTCCTTTAACAGTTTTTATTAACTCAAGAAATATTAAGCATACAGTACTGCACTGGAATTATAGTAGGCCTACTGCTAGTTGTATCATCATCTCATTAATCAGGGAAATAGTACTCAATAAATTGCTACTTTAATTCCTCTCCATTTTGCACTGATTGCCTTTATGACAAAATCTCACCCATATCCTGCATTCCCCTGGCCACTTCTGCCTACAATAGCTCACTCACATTCTTCCTGGAGTCACCCTGCCCCCCTATGAGCAGAACCAGACCCCAATTACTACAACCCTGGCAAAACAACAAAACAAAAAAACTCTCAAAAAACACAGCCATTCTCTTCAGCAACTGTGGTATAAAAACGAAATCCCATAAAGACCTCATCCAATATAAATCTACTCTCCTAAAATACAACTCTTGCCTCCATGCTGCTAAACAAACTTACTTTATCACTCTTATTGGCACTTTTTCATTTAATCCTTGTCAACTCTTTTACACCTTTAACGATCTACTTAATCACTCACTAATCTACGTATTGCCTAGGATATTGCCAGTCATTTAAAAAAAAAAAGATCAATACAATTTGTGATGAGAATGGCACTATACAGCTATCTCCCCCAATCAACATACAAGACCTATCACCACACTCAATATTTTCCCCTTTTGAGCCTGTTACTACTGAGAAAGTTGTACACCTAACCACCTGCCCTATGGGCCCCATTATCTCACGACTACAGGTAATTCTCATGCTCTATTCTACGCTTTATAACTCACATCTTCAGTCTCTACTGCTCCATCAGTATCTTCCCCACTACGCTCAAATATGCAGTGATCAGACCCATACTTAAAGCGGTTGTATACCCAAAATATAATTTTTACCTACAGGTAAGTCTATAATAAGGCTTACCTGTAGGTAAATGAATATCTCCTAAACCTGTATAGTTTAGGAGATATTCACCTTACATGCAGCCGCTGATGTCATGGCGCATGCACCGTGATGTCCTGGCGAAGGCCTGGTGCACAGTGCCGGACCTTGCCAGAAGCCTTGCCCGAAAAACGGGCTCCCGCGCGCATGTGCAGAAGTGATGTCTCGCGGCTCCAGCCACTCACAGTGCCGGTGTCACGTACCTGATGGTAGAGTCTGACTTATGCAGTAGGCAACCTCTCTTACGGCCCTGTTTCCAGGACCCCTGGGAGCGCTGGAGCACAGGGGAGCGCGAGAGCTGGATTTGATGGTAAGATGTCGTCCAGAAGTCCATGCTAGACTGAAGAGTAGTGATACAGGCCGGGTCAATAACATGCAGGCAAAGCAGTACAGGAGGAGCAGGCAATCAGATGGTCGGGTGTAGGCAGGGTCTTTAACAGGCAGGCAGGTTGAGGTACACAGGGATCAGACAGAAGAGTGGTCGTAGGCTAGCAGGTCTGTGCAGGCAGAGTTCAAGATACGGGTTCAGGCCGGGTCACAGGTAACAGGAAGCTCAGAACGGGTCACTCAGAAACACGGTAATGCTGTAGAATGTACAGAACCGATTGCAAGGTGCTGTCAGCTTAAATGGCTGTCTGGGGACGGTGCTGGCGCACACGAGCGCGCACCTGCTCACAGGCGCATGCACGCATTGGCACACTCAGGCGCGCGCACACGTGCACAAACGCTACATACGCCTGCGCATGGGTCTCCTGACCCGAACTTCAGAGGTGGAAGTGGTCTCCTGACAGCTGGAGTCGCGAACCTGGAAGGATCCCCCGGGGGAACATGTCAGCTCGCTCTGCAGGGACCGTGCAGCCCTGACGGAGCTTCGTTCTGAGGTAAGTATTTCATAATGAGCTAGTATGCGGTGCGTACTAGCTCATTATGCCTTTGCCTTACAAGTTTTTTTTTTTAAACGGGTATACAACCACTTTAAAATACCCTCACTAGATCCCACAAGTTTGAATAATTTAAGACCCATCAACCTTTTCCTGATTGTTTCCAAACTTCTTGATTACAATCCTCTGAACGGCTATCTCACTAATAATAACCATCTCAACCACTTGCAGTCTGCCATCCATCAACAGTGTTCCACTGAAACTGTCCCACTAAAACTAATTAAGGACCTAATAACTGCTAAAACCAATGGTCACTATTCCACGCTCATAAGCTTTGACTTTTGCATTACCTTTGATACAGTTGATCACCCACTCCATCAAAAAAACTCTTCTCTGGGCCTATTGATAATTTTCCATGACTTCCAACAACATCTCTACACTGGTGACACCCAAAACGATCTCTCTACCCCTCAGCTCGCCCCTTTAACCTTCTCATGCATCACTAATTTACTGACTGACAAATCAGTATGGATGTCATACCACTTCCTCAAATTTAACCTGTAAAAAACTGAGCTTCATATATTTCCTCCCCTGATCCCCTGGCCTTACCATTGAGATCAATAGCATAACTATCATTCCTCCCATGCATGCCAGGGTGCTAGGTGTAATCCTAGACTCTGATCTCTCTTTTAAGCCCCACATCCTATCACTGTCTAAATATTGTTGCCTTAACCTCCGTAACATTTCCAAAATTCGACCCTTCCTAACTAATAACACCAAAAAGCTATTGAAGGACTCCCAAGTTATTTTCCCCCCTCAACTATTGCAACTCACTTTTTATTGGCCTTCCTTTACACAGGCTATCACCCCTTCAGTCTATCATGAATGCATCCACCTTACTAACCAATCTAGAGCTGACACCTCTCTCTGTCAAGCCCTCCATTGACTTTCTCTAGTCAAACAAATAAAAGTCAAAATACTAACAACAATATACAAAGCCACTTACAAATCTGCCCAAGCTACAATCACCAACCTCATCTCCAAATATCACTCAAACTGTCCACTCCACTCCTCCCAAGACCTCCTACTCTCTAACTTCCTCATCGCTTCCTCCCAAGCTCACCTCCAGGACTTCCCCAGAGCCCTTCCCATTTCTCTGGAAAACCCTACCCCGATTTATCTGGCTATCACTTATTTCATCTGCCTTTATGCATTGCCTGAAAAGTGACCTTTTAAGGGAAGCCTATCACACCTCCACTTCTAATTTCTTCATCAAGTCACTCCCACAGTAAATACCTTTTGTACCACTTGCCCTTTTCCTTTAAATGATAAGCCTCTATGAGCACCTCAAATTGTATTGTAACGATACTGGCTCACATAATATTGTTATTTTTTAAAAAAAAAAAGTTTTATTGAAGTATAAGACAAAAAGAAAAAGCAAAGTAACAGTCCCACACTGACAATGTACATAGATCCAAATCTGAGGACACATAATATGCACAAAAAGGGGTAATGCAATATGACCAACAATTCCAGAGGCAAAATTTTGGTTGTCAATACAGAGAACATCTTAAGTGTATGTGCATCAGAACAGAGCAAACTGTTGGTACTATATAAATCTTGTATAATAATAATAATAATTATTATAATAATACTTGTCTCCTGGTCTGACTACAGAAAACTAAAACCTGGTTGCAATAGGTTAATGAATTTTGGAAATCATGAGTAAACATTGCAGAGCATTACTGATTAGACTTGTATATGTAATTGGTGGACAGACTGTATTAAATCTTTCTTTAGATGGGACTATTAAGCCACCCTAAACTGAAATCCTATAACTATTCAGTCAAGTCCCAAAATTACAAACTCCTACATACTCCTACGTACTTTAGTTGTACCGTTCCTGTAAAGCATTTGTGGACTTCAAATGTAAAATAAAGCCATACGACTTTTACAATCAGCTTTGAAGTATAAACAGAATGTGTTAACGTTGGTACATTCATTTATCAATGCAATTAATTTCTTCTTAGTTTGTCAGACAAGGTCTTTGGGTTATTTTATAGCTTTTCTTAAATACAATTAACTCCTCCATGTAAAGCAATATGTTAATGTTGTGTTTTATAGGAATTTCTCAGGCTTTCTATTCAGGCTTCAGATTCAGAAAAAAAAATCAAGTAGGTGCTTAAACGTGCAATTATTTCAGTGTTTCATCTGTCACTTTGCTGAGTTCAATGAAAATTACAGAGATTGTGTTGTGTTTGCTTTGCTTCTGTGAAGTTTTGAAATGTATAATACAGTTGCAAAGCTGGTGTCAGCCTTCTTTGTGTTCAAGTCAAGAGAATCACTTTATCAATAAATACAATTCAGCATTTCTTAAAATTAATTTTATGCTAGAGGAAAATAGTTTGTTGTTGCTATATGACTTTGTGGAATGTTTATTGACAATAGAGCTCACGCAGGAGCAGAGTAAATAAAGTAACAATTGCACAAGGGAAGCTAAGGCCCCTTTCCCATGGGCTTGTCGGTGTACGGACTCCACTTTGCTCAGCTTTCCTAAGCAGGCAGATGACAGATCCGTCTCTGCTCTCTGTGCGGGGATGGACCTGTCAAAGCCTTGCTCTCCTCTATGTAGATCGGATGAAAATGGATCCGCCTTTCCATTTTCATCTGATCCTTTCCGATATGATTTTCCAGACGCATGGAAAGTAATCCCATCTGGATTTCCCGGACAGGATCGAATGGTGGATGTCAGCGGACATGTCATCGCTGACATCCGCCGCTCCATAGGGCTGAATGTCCGATCAGGTCCGCCTGAAAAACTAACAGGCGGACCTGATCGGAACGCCCATGTGAAAGGGCCCTAAGTGTTTTTTTTTTCTGGTTAAGACTAGCCTATTTATAACATGCAGGAAAAGATATATCAAACCAAAAGAAAAAGTGTAACTAATGCACATTGGTCTGGCAGGTTTAGGGATAAAAAGTGAAAAATTGCTGCCTGCTTTAATCATTGAAACCTAGCATGGGCAGGTGTAAAAAAAGGTGAAATGTGTAATTCATTAAGGCATAATACAATTCCCTAAAACATAGTCCCAGTAGCAAGTCACTGTCCTAGAGGCCTCACTTGCATATATTTACAAATATATGAGGATATTACATGCTATGTTAAAGAAAAACTGTCATGACAGTATTATGGAGGTTGCCATTGCTGACTTTTCAGAATTCTAGAATTCTAGCTGTCATGCTTGTGCATTGGCTTTGTTTTGTTCTGATTTGCTACCCTGAAAAAAAAAATAGAGGTAGAGATTTCTGATCACTTGCAAAAAGCATACTTGTTCTGGGCATGCAGAGGTGACTTTAGGTTTTATGAGACCTTAGGCAAAACATAGACACGAGGCCCCACTCATGCCCAAAATAGGAAAAATAATTAAAGTGCTAAAAATGTATAAATTGCATATATTAAGAGCCTTAAATCCTATGAACTATGAAATTACAGGTTTTTTTTTATAAAATTCTCTAACCAATTATTCTTTAACCACTTCAGCCCCAGAAGGATTTCCCACTTTAGGACCAGAGCACTTTTTGTGATTTGGCACTGCGTTGCTTAACTGACAATTGCGCGGTCGTGCGACGTTGTACCCAAATGAAATTTGCGTCCTTTTTTTTCCACAAATAGAGCTTTCTTTTGGTGGTATTTGATCACCTCTGCGTCACTTCTGATCACCACTATAAACAAAAGAAGAGCGACAATTTTGCAAAAAAACCCTAATTTCTTACTTTTTGCTAAATTACAAGTCCAAAAAAAAATATAAAAAAACATTTTTTTCCTTTGGTTTTGGCCAATTTATATTATTCCTCATATTTTTGGTTAAAAAAAAATGCAATTGGCATTTATTGATTGGTTTGCGCAAAAGTTGCCACGTTTACGATCGATGAGAATTCATTTCTGGGGTTTTTATTTTTTAATTATTTTTTTACTAGTAATGGCGGCGATCTGTGATTTTTAGCGGTACTGCAATATTGCAGCCGACATGTTGGACCATTTTGACACTTTTTTGGGACCATTGGCATTTATACAGCGATCAGTGCACTGATTACTGTGTAAATGCCATTGGCAGTGAAGGGGTTAACCTGCAGGGGGCGCTCTAAGGGTTAACTGTGTTCCCTGGGCGTGTTCTAACTATGTGTGGGCTGGCCTGGCTGGGGAAAGATACAGGAAGCCTGTGATCACCGCCTTTCCCCCTCTATGAGAATGGAGATCCGTGTTTACTTACACAGACCTCCGTTCTCTGACTGCGGGGGGGCGATCGCGGGTAGCCGGTGGTGATCGAGTCCGCCGTACCCACTCCCTGGCCCCCACTGGGCACAGTGAGTGCGCGAGTGTGCCCACAGCACTAGTTATTGCAGCCGCCGTCATATGACGGCGGTTTGCGATAACAAGCCACTTTGTCGCCGTCAGACTGTGGCCGGCAAGTGGTTAATCAAATATTATTAAACATAGGGTATATATGTATATACTGTATATATTACACACACAAACATAGATAACATTTGTGCAGCTGCCTACTCAATATCTTTGGTGCTGTATCCTAAATGTAAAATATATTTATCAACAAAGTATATACCAAAAAAAAAAAAATTTTACAACATATACTTGCACATAACATAACCTGTTTAATGTAACAACAAACACTGGATCACACTAGGCCGACCAAATCGGAGGCAGTCGGGTGTAAATGGACAGTGGAGTCCGTTTACTCTAGGCCATCCATAGAGCAGAGCTGGGTCTGTCCATGCCCACTTTGAAGAAACTGAGTGGACATGAACCTGCCACCCCTTGCTCTTCTTGAATCAGCGGGGATCTGGGATCAGATCCCCTGCTGATCGGAATTGAGTCCCCCCCACGTGAAAGGACCTTTATGGTTTGCTGTCTGGCACACATAGACAATTTTCAATCAAAAGTAATCAATAACATTCCACTATGGCTTGCCAGCATTAAAATCAATCAGATGCTCACTAAAACACACTATACACCTTTTGTTGTTAGATTTCCTTTAGATTTACCTTCAACTATGTAGTGCTAGGACCTGCCTGATTGCATACAAATTTAAAGTGATCGCTGTCTGGCTGGCCTGGCTGGCTCTAATAACGTGGTGGTGGCGTGGGTGTCCCTGTCTGCCCACTCCAGCAGTGTGCCCAGCGGACGGCGGGTGAGGTGATGGCTAAGTTCCGGTCACAGTGCTGTCATGGCTCCGCCTACTTCCCTCGCCTGCCCTCCCCAGAGCCTGTCTGTAGCCGGCCCGTGCGGCAATCCCAGCTGAGTAATGTGGTCCCTCGCCTGGCTGGGAGGAGGGAGAGTTGCCGGACAGGTGGGGGAGCGAGGGGGTCAATCTCTGGAGCCCAGAGGAGGCTCTTTAATTAGGCAAATTAGGTGACTGCTAGGCCTAAGTGAGCGCAAGGCCTTAGGCAACCACCTATTTTGCCAAATTAAAGAGTTGTCTCTGTGGGCATGTATATAAAAAGTACTAGCACTAGACACAGCCAGGCATCTAGCATTCTTAAAAGGAGGTAAGCAATGGCATGACACATACTTCCCTAAAAATCATGTTCACTTTAAAGAGATTTTGTATTATTCAGTCCTGTTCTATGAGAGCATCAACAGAGGGACATGTAGTATGAAAGCAAGCTTCTAGTGGTGCCCTTTGCCTTGCAGCAAGGCAGATAAAGACTGCTCATGAGTAGTGTTGAGCGAACCCGGACTGTAACGTTCGGGTCCGTACCGAACTTTAGGGTGTCCGTGGCACGGACCCGGACCCGGACATTTCAAAAATCGTTCGGGTTCGGTCCGGGGTTCTGCTATTTTACTCCACGTGTTGAGAAGCTGCAGGGCAGCCAATCAACAAGCGTTTCACTGGTTTGCCCTTAGAAGCCATCACAGCCATGCCTACTAATGGCATGGCTGTGATTGGCCGGTGCATCATGTGACCCAGCCTCTTTATAAGCTGGAGTCACAGTGCTGCAGTCACATGCTCCTTGGGTTAGTATAGGGAAAGGTAGCTGACGGCGTGAGGGACAGATTTTAGCCATTTTAAGACCTGATCCTGCATCCTGAGATAGATTACTTTACTACTGCTGTCTGTGCTGTTGCTCTGAGGACAGATAGCAGAAATTAGA
>BLSH010159121.1:633549-650970 GCA_018402905.1 Glandirana rugosa
TTTCATCTGCGTGTTATATAAATACTGTGTAATAGTAAATAAAAAGACATGAATGTCCCAAAACCACACTATTTGTACCTCTTTACAGGTACATAACGTCTCTTATAAGGAACTGTATAGGATATTCACTTGACTCTCCAGTTCAACATCCATCGGGTAAGGAGGGACTACGTATGGGAACGTCTTCGAGTCTGATTGTGTTTTAGTCCACTTTCGAAACAGATGTATGTAAATGACTTAATAAAAGGACGACACGTGACGGTCGCGATCGTAATTAAACTGATTTGTCGACGGTAAAAAAACCAAACATCACAACCCACGTACGAGTACTCTGCGATCGTTCGGGTTCCGTCCGGACCCGGACCCGGACTTTGTCCCGAAGTTCGGACGGACCAGCAGAACCCGAACTTCCAGGTGTTCGCTCAACTCTACTCATGAGCATGCACCCAACACTACAAACCAAAAAAATGGCAGCTGTTTAGTCAAATTAATGCTAGCGCTGGCAGTGCACAGCAGGAAAATAATTCAGTAAATGTATGTAGACAAAGCTTTCACCTGATTTTGTGTTAGTCTGAGCTTCTGCAAGGGTATGCATCAGGGAGGAATGGGCTACCTACAACTTGACCTCTCAGTTCACTTATAGGATATGTCAAGGAATATTCTCTGCAATACATGGACATTTCTCCATGTTTATCACACCAAAACCCTGTAAGTACAGAAAAATAAATGATAATGTGTCATAAATATATTGTGCGTCTACTTTCCTCCTATTTGGTATCAACCCTGCCGACTTCATTTCTGATGCATTAAAAAAACATAGACCTCTTCTTCTCTTTGTGCACACAGAGGTTATAAGCTCACAATATTTCTGGTAAAATCAACAGGTATTTTTTGCACTTATCAAACTGAAATACAATATTCTCAAGGGTATATTTAGCAGACCAAAAGGAAGAAAATAAGATAAGCTATTTATTAGTGTGTAGCCAATGGTCCCCTTAGGGGTGGCTGGTTAGGGTGGTTCACCTGCTCACAACTGCCCTCAGTCACACTCTTACTCGCATCCGGAGTCAGAAAACAGGCTTGCTCTTTGTTTTGTTGTTTCTATTTGGGAATTGAACTTGGATAGGGATTGTGGTAGTTATTGGATGTCCAAGAATTAACAGTTCTGTACATAGGATCACTATATACACTCTCCAGGATATACACTTCTCAAATCTCTCTCCGGCACACTTCTTGCTTTGCTGACAACTCCTGGTTCCTCTCTCCTGCTCACTTCTTACTTTGCACTGGTGAGACTTGGAAGCAAATTTACCAGGCCTCCAAACAGACTTATACGGCCTAGCTAGCACATTTGAAACCTGATACAGATTTATCAGGCCTTCGGACCACCCTTTGTGGGTATGGGATTGAGGTTCCCCTTGTGTAGCAAAGTCACAATGGACTACATCTCCCAGCCCACCAGCACACTGTCCATAACACCAGACCCCAGTCTCTTCCTGTACCTCTTCCAGACTGTCTTCCATCCAATCTGCTTTGTGCGTCTCCTTCCCTGGGGCTGTGTCACTGTTACTTGTAGTTCCTTCCAGAGATCTCTCTGATAGTGTCCTCTCCTTCTGTACTCTTCCGTTCACCCTTGTGCCTCTCCTCCAGGATCTCTCTTTCCTCCTGGCTGCACCGAATCTCTCCCAGGCCGAGGTCACTTCTCCTCCCCCCACTGGGCACTGGGTAGATCAATATCTCTCCAACACCTGGTTAAAAGACTACCAGGTATATCAAAGACACTGCAGCATTTTTGTCCAGAATTGACACCATGGAGTGGCAAGAGTCTAAATCTTTATGTTCTTGCATACCCCATAGCTTAGCCCCACAAGCCTTACATTTTCATTTTAAGACCTACAGTACTTTTAATTAGGATCTACAAGAATTTATTGTGATGAGTGTAGCTTTTCTACTGGATCTCAATTTTTTTATGTTTGCTAGCTGGTACTATCTTCAATGTAAGGGAGCATCTATGGGGGCTAAGTTCTCCCCCTCCATTGCTAATCTCTATATGGGCCGGTGGGAGGAGATTTATTTCTTGTCCCATACCAACCCACATAGGAGTGCCATCAAGGGTTATGGTCGGTATATAGATGACCTGATACTGATATGGGACCGTAATGAGGGGGATCCAGCTGATCTTTTATCATTTGCTAATCATAATAATCTGAATTTAGAATTCACATGTGAGAGTGATAACATCAGGATACTTTTTTTGGATCTTACACTCACAGGTGATACTGTTTCAGGCAGTATAAATACCTGCACTGAAAGGAATGTGCAGGTAATTCTATTCTTTTAGCTAGCAGCTGTCGTTCCGCTCACACACTTAGAGCAGTCCCAGTGGGTGAGATTATCACAGCTAAGCGTAACTGTTCTTCCACAGAGCTTTTTGAAAAGGAATGTATCACCATTACTAAGAGGCTGTTACACAGGGGCTATGATTAATCATTAATAGATAGAGCCCTTTGTATAGACTCCCTTCTTCCTAAGCACAAACATTAATCTGTTAGGAACGAGACAGATCCTCTGACAGTGGACATCGGGGATAGATCTAGCTCTTGTGCCAATGTACAGAGGACTTCCAGGAGATCTAGACATGAGAATAATGATATTGTCATATTTGTCACTACATATTCACGTCAATAGCATAAAATTACAAATCTTATCTCTAGATACTTACCTGTACTATTTGCAGATGAGGGTCTAGCTAAGATTTTATCCCAGGGTTGCAGGTTCTCGAGCTGGCACTTGCAGACCATTGGCAATTCTCTGTCTCCCAGCCTTTTTCAACGTCAAAATCTAAAAGGACCTGGTTACATACCCAAGGTTCCTACCAGTGGAGGCTCATCCATGATTAGTCTGCATCCATAGATAACAGATAAGGCTGAACAGGTCCCTTCCAAAGCTCAGTAGTATGAGGCCCTTGGCAGCTATTCAACACATGGAATAAAATACCAGAACCCCGAACCCAAACTTTTTTTGAAAAGTCCGGGTTCGGGTCTGGGTCCCGGACACCCCAAAGTTCGGTACGAACCCGAACTTTATAGTTCGGGTTCGCTCAACTCTAATTGCCTGATTATATAATTACATTTTGAACTTTTTTTGACAGATAATGAAGATTTATGTTAGTGAAGCTGGTCAGTTCCAAAAACCAGGGACATTCCTATGGCTCACCTTGTGTCAGGGGTTAGTGGAGGATTTCAGCATTGCTACTATAAAGTAAAGAATTAGGATGGAGCTTGATGGCATACCACATAAATACCACATACATGAAAACCCACATAATACCAGTCTATGCTGGGTTGCTGTGCAGACCTCACAGCTAATGTAGTTCTTTACTTTTGGGATTTAATGGATGAATGAGCCAGCAACATTTTATTTAGAATTATGGCTGACAGTTGAGTTATACTGTACATTGTGTACAGAGTGAGTGGAGTCTATAAGGGGTGTAGCTTCTGAGAAGTAGGAGGGGCCAAAAAGGAAGGGCGGGGTCTGGCGCCCCACCATCTTAAAACTTCACCAGCCGCCACTGGTTCCTATATGTGTGGTACCCCTACGTGTAGATTTTGCCATTTACATACAGGCACTCACAAATTGGTAACATCTTGTTTTCTATTAAGGGTTACATTAATTGCGGTTCTAGCGAGGTCATCTATATGATTATTTGCACAGATTGGAATATGCAATATGTAGGATGCACTAAGCGCCCTTTAGTCAGAATTATCATGGAGCTTCTTATTCCAATGACAAGGGACCCTCCAATGTCTCCAAGCATTTTAAATATACACATGGAGGCAAGATGACATCTTTTAGATTTTGTGGTTTGGAGAGCATTGGAGAGTCCCCTATAGGAGGTGACACCCACCGGAAGTTACTGGAGAGAGAGGTATGGTGGATTTATCACCTCTGTACCAGGCTTCCTGTGGGAATAAACCACAGGTATGATGTGGATCTCTTTATGGGATAGTAGTTGGTGCCTGTTCGGGAGTTCATTTGACTCACAAATTAATTTCCTTAAGAAGAATTTGTCAATCTTATCTGTGATCATTTTTCACATGTCTTTTTCTTTTCTGCTATTTTCAAACATCTGGGTTCATTTGTCATATGTTTTTCATATGTTTCTCATATGCTTTTTCCCCTTTTTTATTGCTCAAGTTTAGTTTATTTATTTATACAAATATTAATTTCTAAATTTCCTTACAGGGTCATCTGGGTATCCCCTGTGGGGTGTCATCAGTATATCTTTTACTGAACATAGATACGCTGTTGAATATACTTGCATTCACAGATGATGGCTCTTCGGTGAAGTTTTTGCTTTATCTGATGCAGGGTTAGATTCTCTATATGTTTTGAATATATATGTATACACTTTGTCATTTTGCAGTTGATGTTTTTTTTCATGAAGTTTATTATCATTTTATGGCACGTCACCTCCCCATTTGCAACATATGATGTTTGCTGCTTTATGCACCCAGGTGCTGATTATTTGCTAATGAGGGGGTGGTCGTTCACAGGTCTGTCAGCCCCTATATATTCGTACACTTTATCTTTGTACTTTGAGCTGTGATCAAGGCTTTTGCACGCCGAAACATGTCAGCTGTTTCTGTACCTTATTCATCACATGTACCAATACATCTTCACAAGATATTTGGAGTGCTGCCTCTTCTGTGCTACAGTATTTAAGGAGGCCTGCCCCCTGCCAATCCAAGTTGGGGATTGGTCAGGGCTCCTTAACATACATCAGAAAGCCTAGCCGCCTCTTCCCATCCCCTTTTCCAGAACTTTCGGAAGAAGAGGGGAGGGGTAACGGCATGCCCCGATAGAAGTCTGATGTAGGACGAAACCGGTCAGGCAACGGCATTATTTCCTGTTATTGCATTCCAGGTCCCATGTTGCGCTCTGTTTTGATTTACATGCTTTCAATTCCTGGTGAGATGTAAGTGTATTACTTTTTAATAAACCACGTTATATGGATTTACACTATGGTGGCTTTTATTTCTCATGGGTTCCAATGTACATGGTCTGTGACTTGGAGCTAAAGAATTGACTGTGTGGATAGAGTTGAGAAAGAGCCTGTCTATCCCTCCTAAGATGACTAGAGACCCGGAGGAATATATGTGAGAAAAAGCCTTCAGTGACCCCCCGTAATGAGTGGTCATTGTGTTGCAGTAACCGCACATCCTAATCATTTGTTGGTGAATTATTCACGGAGTTCCCAGCCAATAGCATCACAGTGGCACAGTTTTATGGACTTTGTTTATATTTACCATCGTGTTTATGACACTATATTCACTGGACTTTATTAGCACTTTATATATGCACTTGGCACTTGTTTTATTATTTATGAAATTCATTTGCACATGTCACTTTAATATTATATTTATATTAACCACTTAAGGGCTGGAAGGATTTCCCATGTTAGGACCAGAGCACTTTTTGAGATTTGGCACTGAGTTGCTTTAACTGACAATTGCGCGGTCGTGCGACGTTGTACCCAAACAAAATTGATGCCCTTTTTTCCCACAAATAGAGCTTTCTTTTGGTGGTATCTGATCTCCTCTGCGTCATTTCTGATCACCGCTATTTACAAAAAAAAGAGTGACAATTTTGAAAAAAAAAAACAATAATTTTTATTTTTTGCTATAATACATATAAAAAATATAAAAAAATGTATTCATTAGTTTTGGCCAATATATATTCTTCCTCATATTTGTGGTAAAAAAACAGCGATCAGCGTTTATTGATTGGTTTGCGCAAAAGTTGCCGCGTTTACAAACCATGAGAATTAATTTATGGCGTTTTTATATATTTTTTTTTTTTTTACTAGTAATGGCGGCGATTTGCAATTTTTATCGAGACTGAGATATTGCAGCGGACATGTCGGACATTTTTGACACTTTTTTGGGACCAATGACATTTATACAGCGATCAGAAATTTAAATAGCCACTGATTACTGTATAAATGTCATTGGCAGTGAAGGGTTAACCTGCAGGGGCGATCTAGGGGTTAACTGTGTTCCCTAGGAGTGTTCTAACTGTGGGGGGGCTTGGCTGCCAGGGGCATAAGAGATCTAACTGATCCCAGTGACGGGGTTCAGTAGATCTCTTACATGCCGCCTGACAGAGAGATGGCGGTTCCCTGTTTTTCTTCTCTGCGAGGTCATCGCGGCTCGCCGGCGGACATCAAGTCAGCCTGACCCGTGGCCACACAGCTACAGTGTGTGCGCTCCCACCTGCTAGCCGTGCATGCGCGAGCCGCCGTTTATAGATGACGATTCGCGCTACAGCGCCACTCTGCAGCAGTAAATGTACGCAAGCCAGTCGGGAACCGGTTAGTAGCACAACACGTCTGTTTACTTATCATATCAAATATACTGCATGCTGTAATAAGTACACTTGCATCACTAATTATGCATCTGCACTTTTGACAGGCCTTGACTTTGTGGGCTGCTTTTAAGGTATTATGTACAAAGCAACCACTTTATTAGCTTTGTCTAGTCTTTCCCTGCAATAGTGCAAGTACATACAGGTAGCTATTTTAAAATAAAGGACTTGGAGGTTGATTTATGTTCAGACCAAAAACAACAGCCTCTAGCAATGAGTTATGTTAGTTAATGACTAAAGAGCAGCAATGAGCATGTAAAATGGCTGCATTGCTAACATGATGTGTGATAAAGCTCTGATAATAATGTCCTATAAATAGGGGCATAATTGGGTCAGGGCAATGTAATGGTTATTTTTTGCTCTTCTTCCTTGTATTTTCTCTACTACCTTGCCTTTGCCTGCATAACCAGTATAAATTAACTATCAACCTGACACCTTTATTATGAGTAGGTGGCAAGCAATCAATTCATTTACTCATGCTTCATAGGATAAACTTTACAGGACAGGGGAGATATTTTTGACTTGTATTTCTACAATTAGCTGTCCACCTAAAGCATGTTTTGCTCTGGCTCTCGAAAGAGCAAGAGAAGTGGAAAGGTTGATTGCTTGACTGAATAATTCATGCTAAAATAAGTTGGTGGATTTTACTATATGTATATGTTATGCTGTAAAATGTGGAAGAAAGGTCATAGGACACAGGATCCAGGGCTTAGCAAAGTAGACACAGTGGCATCTTTTATTCAAGTTGGTCAATATTTAGGGATTACATATTGGTATTATATTCATTCTGTCTGCTCTACAACACTGTTATTTTACTTTATATATTAAAAAATGATTTCAATGTTAATAATACAGGAGTCCCTCCACAAGAAAGCTGCAGCCTGAAAAAAGGCAAAATTCCTTCTGAAGCATGCTATGAATGGAAGTGGACCCTTTATTCCCCTTCCATACATAAAACGCTTTTACTTGTGGGAATTAACAGTATGGGTTCTATCAGGGGAGGGATGGGCCAGGGGGCAGGGTGGCAATTGCCCCCCAGGCCACCCTAACTTACGTTTGAAATGGCCGGCTGCCGTTGCCTGCTGACTCTTTTTTTCTGATTGTGGAAGAAGTAGGGGCCTAACTAACTGCAAGCAGGGGGGGGGGGCGCCCAGAGCCGGCCCTACCATGGATGATGTCTATTATAGGAGCCGGTCCAGGAGGCGGGACTTTGCATGACAGCGACCGCGTCAGGTAAGCGGGAGATCCCCACTCTTTGTAATCCGGCGGCTCTCCTCTCTCTGCATTGCAGGCTGCATTGGATGGGCACTGATCAGGCTGCATTGATGGGCACTGGTGAGGCTGCATTGATAAGCACTGATGAGGCTACATTGATGGGCACTGATGAGGCTGCATTGATGGGAACTTATCAGGCTGCATTGATGGGCACTGATGAGGCGGCATTGATGAGGCTGCATTGATGGGCATTGATGAGGCTGCATTTTTGTTAAAGCTCCTTTGTTGCTATTAACATTAAATCATGTTACCACATTGTATCATATTTGTCTTGCTTCATAACATCAATATCCATTATAAAACCAGGTGGGCATGGATGGTGAGCTGATTCGGTGGCTCAATGGGCGACTTGACTGGACTTGCCCCCCAGGCCTAAAGCTGCCAGCCCTCCCCTGGGTTCTATGAACGGGGCACATGGGCAGACAGGGTGAATACTGTCAATACTTGCTGAGTCCCTGTCACAGCTGCAGCTTCTCTTATTAACCCCGGCAACACCAGAAGATCAGCACTCTAATGCCTCGTACACACGGGACAACGATCGTACTTACGATCATCGTAAATCGTATGTTGCATAATGTAACTTGCATACTGACTGCACTACACGATCGTACGAGCACAGAAGAACGTTCAGGTGCATGTAATTAGCATCCGGCCATTCCTGACTTCTGAGCATGCGTGTTTTGCACAATACAACTTGTTGTATCAACTGCTCTGTACACACGATACAACGGTCGTATGAGCGCTTGTTGGTACGACCAAGTTTTCTAGTTGGCTCATACAACTCCCTTGTATGACCGTCGTATGTTCGGCTGTTCTAATCGCGCATACGAACGATCGATATCGCATACAACGGTCGTTAGTATGACCTGTTGTATACGATCGTCGTCCAGTGTGTACGAGGCTTTAGACCCCATACACAGTATTAGATTTTCTGCAGATTTTTGTCTTCAGATTTACCAAAACCATGTAGTGTAATGCTTGGTACACACAGTGCGACGGTCGTACAACCGGACGTCCAAAATGTTGGCTGTTGTGTCTCGCGTACTGACGTGCACTAAGCGATCGTATGAACAAGCCTAACGTGGTGATGTGCTACCAGCATTTGAAGAGAAAGTTACGTTATCGTGCGCCACCCTTTGGGCTCCTTCATCTAATTTCGTGTCAGTTGAAGTTTGGTGAGCGTTGATTTGTGATTTTCAGATTGTTACTGATGGGTCGTTCGTTAACCAGCCATGTTGAAAACTAGAGAGAGAAATCTTGCTGTTGTTGGCCTAGGAGTCCTGGCTTGGACCCGAATCCAACACAGGAGGACTAGAAAGAGGAGTTGTTGGACCGAAAATTGGTTACTTAACCGTGATCAATTTGGTCATATGTCTTTAGTCAGGGAGCTCCAGGAGAATGTGCCTCCACCTCCACCACCTCCACCATTTCACCATCTCAACACCCATCCCAACCACCAGAGCAGCATGCCGGCCAGTGGCAATTTGTTCCACATGGCCCCCACCAACAGCCATGGTCTGGGAATTATACCCAATACCCCCATTGATTTATTTATTTATTTTTCTGTATTTTTGTATGTATTCTTTTATTTTTGTTTTTCTTAAACACATTTTGCTAATACAAAGCACTTTTTTTTCTGTTATATTTTATTTGCAGACAAATTGCATTTCTAATTTAATTTATCTTCTTTAGGGTCCTTTCACACCAGCGGAGCGTTCAGGTCTGCCTGTCAGTTTTTTAGGCGGATCTGAACGGACGCTCCATTGTCCTCAATGGAGCGATGGATGTCAGCGGTGATATGTCCGCTGACACCCGATCCGATCCACCAAACACAGACGGATGGAAACCCAATTTTCCATCCGTCTGGCGGATCGGATGAACGTGGACAGACGGTCCACGTTCATCCGATCCCCCATAGAGGAGAATGGAGCTGTGACAGGGCTGTTTCTGCACGGAGTGCAGAGACAGTTCTGTCATCCGGCAGCTCAGCGGGGATCAACGGATGGATTCCCGCTGAGCAGCGGAGCCCATCAAAATGGGCCCCGCTGGTGTGAAAGTAACCTTATGCTTGAAACTAAAGAAGAATGTGAATAAGAATACTTGCCTATGTTTTTTGATTCAAATGACAGATTTGAAGCAGGCAGTTACATTAAAACGAAAAGTTATAACAATTACCAAGGGACACAAAATAGTTACGTTTTTTAGATTTAAATTTCAAAGCTATGATATTGATATTGTGGAAATGTTAAATACAATAAAATACAATCAAAATAATGTGAATAATATTTCTACCACTAAAGAACAACTGTCTTTCATTACATTTGTAACATGAGTACCACTAGCAAAGCATCTTCATTATTATCCCATTGAAAAAGATGCTAATGTGTGCTGCATTTCGCTATTTGAATTCAATTGCCGCTTGACGAATATGAATTGTGAAATTCGAATGCAGGTTTACACGACCAGACACTTCCGGTCATCCCTGACTTCCGAAAATGCGTATTTTGCACGTACAACTTTTGTTGGACCAACTTCTGTACACACTGTACAACAGTCGTACAACCGCTGGTAATACAACAAAAGTTTTCTAGTTTGCTCATCAAACTTCTGTTGTAAGACCGTCGCACGTCGGCTATTGTAATCGCATGTACTAACGGTCGGATAATCGTACAACAAGCTGTTGTACAACCGTTGTACAACTGTTGTACCATGAGTACAGGCCTTCAGGGCTTGTCTGATTGCATACAAATTAAAACTCCTAAGGTGTGACCTCATATTATATGGTTTTGGTAAATCTGTAGACAAAAATCTGCAGAAAATCTAATAGTGTGTATTGGGTCTAAAGGCCCATGCACACAATGTGAAATTCGGATGGGAACTGCCATTCGACAGCCGGTCGTCCGAAATTCTTACCGTTAGTATGCTCCTTTCGACAGCCGATTTACATTTTTCATCAGACAAAAGCTGGATGTGCAGACTAGTAAATTTTTGTCGCACGACATAGCCACATCCGATTTTGGTTCCATTAGTACGGTTTTCATATGAAAAAAATCATATGACCGAGACTACACATGCTCAGAAAGAAAAAAAAGATGCAAAAAATATGGAAAACATGACGTCACTTCTGACGTTGAGTTTTGTCAAACAAAAATTTTCAGATAGTCAGTATGCTTTACCCGGTTCCACACTGCCTACCATCGCATGACATCAGAATGTCATGTAACCAAGGCTAAATATCCAGAAAGTTCTGCACCACCACATTGAGGATGTGTGAACTTTTCCTACCAAATGGCTGACAGCAAGATGGTGCCATTTTTACACAGGACCTTTCCTGGCACCAGATTGCATCAGGATAACAAGCTTTAGGTCTGCACCAGCAGAGCTGACAGATTCTCTTCCCAAGTGTGGCTCCTATCCCCTAATCCCCTAATCCCACCAGATGTAACACTGTATGACATAATTTTACTGTTGCATAGTCTCTTGAATACTTGCAGGGTACTGTTGGTTCAGAGGTAGGGATGGGCTGAACATCCCCCGGTTTGGTTTGCACCAGAACTTGCTAACAGGCAAAAAAGTTGTGCGAGCGCCGTTAAAATCAATGGGACTCAAACATGAAAAATCAAAAGTGCTAATTTTAAAAGCTTATATGCAAGTTATTGCCCTAAAAATTGTAGAGGACATGTATCAATGCAAAAGGAGCAGTGATTTTAATGATGCTTAAAATGAAACAATAAAAATGAAATATTCCTTTAAATATCATGCCTGTGGGGTCCCCTTAGTCTGCCTGTAAAAGGGCGCACATCTGTGATGATTAGAACGGTGCCAGAGCAAAATTACATTTGTACAGGGAAAATTGTAATTTAAGACCACTCGCGGCTGTAAAGTATTGCTGGTTCCCTTTCAGGTCTGGTATGGATTATAAGGGGAACCCCACTCTGAAATAAAAAAATTGCTTAGGGGTCCCCCCCAAAGTCCGTACCAGGCCTTTCAGGTCTGGTATGGATTTTAAGGGGAACCCCGCGCCAAGTTCAATAAAAAATGGCATAGGGATCCCCCAAAATCCAAACCAGACCCTTATCCAAGCACACAGCCCTGGCATGGCAGGAGGGGGTGGGGATGAGCGAGCGCCCCCCCCCTCTGAACCATACCAGGCCACATGCCCCCCAAAGCACTTGGTCCCCATGTTGATGGGGAGAAGGGCCTCATCCCCACAACCCTTGCCGGTGGTTGTGGGGGTCTGCTGGTGGGGGGCTTATCAGAATCTGGAAGCCCCCTTTAATAAGGGGCCCCTAGATCCTGACCCCCCATGTGAATAGGTATGGGGTACATTGTACCCCTACCCATTCACCAAAAAAGGAGTATAGTGGTACAAAAAACAAGAGGCAGTTTTTGACAAGTCCTTTATTGTGTAAAATAGCTCTTCTTTTTTCCACCATCTTCTCCTGCCCCGGTCTTTCTTCTGGTCCTCTGCTTCTTCTTTTGGTCTTCCTTCCTCTCTTCATCTTCAATCTTCATCTTCTTCTTGCTTCTTTTTTCACCAACCCCGCTCCCACTGCAGTAGCCGTGCCGTCCAGAGGCGTCTCCCAGAATAGGCGGTCTTCAGTTTGACATTTCTTTTATAAGAAGGGGTGACGTAAATGGGTGACCCGCCCCCTCTGACAATGACGTCAGAAGGGGACGGGGTCCCTTGGTTACATCACTGGGTGGCCCACCCTTACCTATAAAATAAATGTCAGACTGCAGACCGCCCATTCTGGGAGATGCATCTGGACTACACGGCTGTGGCAGCGGGAGCGGGGGCAGTGAAAGAAGAAGCAAGAAGAAGATGAAGATTGAAGACAAAGAGAGGAAGGAAGAAGACCAAAAGAAGAAGCAGGAGACCAGAAGAAGGACCGGGGCAGAAGAAGATGGAAGAATAAGAAAGAAGATGAGCTATTTTACACAATAAAGGACTTGTCAAAAACTGCCTCTTGTTTTTTGTACCATTACACTCCTTTATTGGTGAATGGGTAGGGGTACAACATACCCCATACCCATTCACATGGGGGGAGTCGGGATCTGGGGTCCCCTTATTATAGGGGGCTTGCAGACACCGATAAGCCCCCCGCCTGCAGACCATCACAACCACCAGCCAGGGTTGTGGGGATGACGCCCTTCTGCCCATCAACCTGGGGACAAGGCGCTTTGGGAGGGACCTCAAAGCACCCTCCCCATATTGAGGGCATGTGGCCTGGTATGGTTTGGAGGGAGGGGTGCTCGCTCATCCCCACCCCCTCCTGCCATGCCAGGGCTGCGTGCTCGGATAAGGATCTGGTTTGGATTTTGGCTGGACCCCTACGCCATTTTTTTAATTTGGCGCGGGTTCCCCTTAAAATCCATACCAGACCTGAAGGGCCTGGTATGGACTTTGGGGGGGGGGGCCCCACATCATTTTTTTTTAATTTTGGCATGGGTTCCCCTTAAAATCCATACCAGACCTGAAGGACCTGGTTTGGATTTTGGGGGGGGGGCACGTAATTTTTTTTTCTAAATTTTGGAGCGGGGTTCCCCTTAAAATCCATGCCAGACCCGAAGGTCCTGGTTTGGATTTTGTTTTATTTAAAAAATGTGATGACATGCCCCAGTTAAACAAGTGCTGAAAACTTGGGCCTTGGGTGTTGGCGGTGCCAGAAAATTGTAATGCCTTGGAGTACTTTTGTTGGGCGCAGGAATTGGCCCTGCTGTTGTAAATTAGTTTAAAAATTGTTATGGCATGCCCCTGTAAACCAGGTGCTGAAAAATTGGGCCTTGGGTGTTGACGGTGCCAGAACACGGTAACCCCTTGCAGTTAATCTTGTTGGGCGCAGGAACGGGCCCTGCTGTTGTAAATTAGTTTAAAAATTATTGTGGCATGCCCCTGTAAACCAGGAGCAGAAAAATTGGGCCTTGGGTGTTGGTGGTGCCCTAAATACAAAATATTGTTTTAGATTATGGACAGGAGGTATAGGAGCAGTGGCAGTTTTAAAGGGATCCCAGATCCCTAGCAAATGTAATCAGTTGCATCAGCATCATTGATAGCTGCTGATCCATGACTGATACATTTTTATGAAAGTGAGCCTATCAACCGAGTCTGTGGACAGGTGCACTCTTTAATCGGTTACCAACCCTCCAGCAGCACTGAATGTCCATTCAGAAAGCATGCTGGATGCAGGACAGGCCAGTAGCTCAATTGCATATTCAGCAAGTTCCAGCCAGTGGTCCATCCTCAAGACCCAGTAACTCAGTAGATGCTCAGTTGGAAAGGTCTCCAAGTCTGCTCTTGCCCCTAGATATTCCTGCACCATATAATGCAGACGCTGACGATGGTTGCTTGAACCTATCAGACCTGGGCGCTGAGGATTAAAAATTTTTTTAAAGGCATCAGTCAGCCGGCCACCTTCTCCATCGCTCTGTCTCTGAATGATGAAGCTTCAGAAACACATTGTCCAGCACCAGGACATGGTAGCCTCCCAGAGTCTGGAAAGGCGTTGCACAAAATTTTCTTCAAGGTATCCTGAAGATGTTTCATCCTCTGCTCCCTCTGGGCAGGCAGGGTGAGCTCTGCAACTTTACCCTTGTAACGTGGATCCAGAAGGGTTGTCAGCCAGTAATGATCCCTCTCCTTGATACCACGAATCCTAGGGTCTTTTTGCAGGCTTTTCAGAATCAGAGAGCCCATGCAGCCTAAGTTTGAGGAGGCATGAGTGTTCTCTGGGTCGCTGACGATGACATTATCAGGAACTACCTCCTCCCAGCCACATACTACTCCTTGGGTTTCTGGGGACTGAAACCATGATCCCTTGAAGACTGCTGTGTGTTATCCTCCACATCTACGCTGACACAATCCTCCTTCGGTGTGTTTGGCGGCTCTGCAGGAATGCTCTCTGCATAAAGGGGGCCTTGAGAGAAAAGGAAGTCATCCTCTTCCTCCCGCCGTTCTGCCTCAGGCACCCTGTCTATGATTCCACAAAGCGTGTGCTCCAGAAGGAATATTAGAGGGACAGTGTCACTAATGCATGCATTGTTGCTGCTCACCATCCTTGTGGTTTCCTCAAATGGTGACAGGACCGTGCATGCATCCTTGATCAGTAGCCACTGACGTGGTGAAAAGAAGCCAAGCTCCCCTGAGCCTGTCCTGGTGCCATGCTCACAGAGGTACTCATTGATGGCCCTTTGCTGTGCCTGCAGCCCCTGCAGCATTGCCAATGTTGAGTTCCACCTGGTGGGCATGTCACAAATGAGGCACTTGGTGGGCAGGTTGAATTCCCGCTGAATGTCAGCCAGCCGGGCAAAGGCATTGTATGAACCCCGGAAATGACCACAGACTTTTCTGGTCTGCCTTAGGATATCAGGTAAGCCTAGGTATCTGGTCAAGAAACGCTGCACCTCCAAATTCATGATGTGTGCCAAGCATGGAACATGTGTCAAGTGTCCCTGTCGGAAGGCAGAGAGAAGGTTGGTGCCATTGTCGCATACAACCATTCCTGACTCAAACTGCTGTGGCGTCAACCACCTCTGAGCCTGCCCCCCACAGAGCTGACAGAATCTCTGCCCCGGTGTGGCTCCTGTCCCCAAGACAGACTAATTCAAGCACCGCATGACATCTTTTAGCCTCACTGCTTGTGTAGCCCCTTGAACGCTTAGGGACCATTGCAGGTTCAGAGGACAATTCTGCAAAAGAGGTCACAGAGGTAGAAGAAGAGGACGGGGTGGAGCAGACAGATGTGAAAAAATCACCACTAGCTTTTTGGGGTTACCCAGTGCGCCATGAAGAAAAGGTAACATCTCTGACCGTGCCTGCTGCACCATGAGTCAGCGGTAATATGAACCCTGCTGCTGACCGCACTTTTCAATGAGGCCAAAACATTGCCTTCCACATGACGGTAGAGAGCTGGAATGGCCTTACGTGAAAAGAAATTTCTTTTGGGAATCTGCCACTGTGGGACAGCACATTCCACAAATTCACGAAAGGGGGCATAGTCTACCAGCTGAAAAGGCAGCAGTTGGAGTGCTAGCAATTTTGCCAAGCTAGCATTAAGATGCTAAGCATGGGGATGGCTGGGACAGTATTTTTTTTTACAGTTCAGCAACTGGGGTAGAGACATTTGCTTGCTGAATTCACCTGGTGGTGTACTGCTAGCAGATTGGCTGCAAGTACTTGTGGCACGCATTGCTAGACCTTCATTCCTCTCAGTGCAGGTTTTGGAGAGGACTGGAGGTATAGAAGGGGTTGAGATCCCAGATGAGGAGCAAGGAGAAGTCCGCCTTGTTTTCTGATGTGGGTTTTTCAGGTGCTGTTGCCAACGAACTGCATGGCTGGTTGTCATATGTCTTGTCAAGACAGTAGTGCCCAAGCGGCTAAAGTTCTGGCCGTGCTTGACCCGCTTCAGACATAGATTGCAAATGGCAACGGTGCGATCTACTGCATGTGTTGAAAAATGCCCACACCAAAGAACTTTTGCAAGTCAGCGGGGAGCCAGCAGCACCCTGCACCTGTGGAGCTCTGTGGTCTGATGCAATTGGGTGGCTGCCCTTAAGCTGGCCCCTGGAGGACATCCTGCCTCATTGGAGTTGTGCCTCCTCCTCACTTTCCTCCCCTCTTCTCTCAGGCACCCAAGTACAGTCTGTGTCCTCATCATCGCCTCCCTCCTCCTCACTGGAGCAAACTTGGCAGTATGCTGCAGCTGGGGGAACATGTCTGCTAGTTTCTTGTCCTTCTGCGGCACCCCCAGTCTCTAGGCTCACGCTACTCCCTTCCACCACCTGGGAACCAACATCGGAGCCTTCAAATTGCTGCACATCCTCCATCAGCATGTAACTGACACTATGGTTGAAAAATTCTGGTGACTCCTCCGTGCATGATGGTGGGGCTATAGAAGGAGTAACTGTAGACAAGGATCCTCTGGAATAGGCTGCTTTGCCAGCTGCCTTGGAAGGCAAACCTGTATGAGTCTGGGTGACAGAGGATGAGGAGGATGAGGACGGCTAAGTTATCCACCCCAGCAACTCTTCTGCATGTTGTGGCTGAATAGCATGGCCAAAAGCAGAAAAAAAGGACAAGCGTGACCCACCTGCAGAGGATGCACCATGTCCGCCACCACCACTTTTCACTGAAGACACAGAGGCTGCATGCCCTCTTTTAGTGGCCTGGGAGTGTCTGCCTCTCCTTTGTGGCCTTCCTGACATGATGGAATTTTTTTTAACACCGCACCACACTGTATTATATACCGTAGACCCCCAAATGCACTGATATATAGTGCACACTCAATGCGCTGTGTGTGTGTGTGTATATATATATATATATATATATATATATATATATATATATATTACCCGTCGTGTAACTTGTGTAAAATATTCACCAGTCTTTGAACATTTATTGAGTACTTTCTTATTACAATGTAATTTTGGTTCGTGTGGTAACAAAAAGAACACTTTAAGGGTTATTCATACTACACAGTGAAGGATAACTTTTTTGTTTTCAACCTAAATTTTACCGACTGAAGTTTTACCGGCGGTACCAGTGGTAGGTAGAACTTTTCAAAGGGGGGGAGTGTATATGATTACACGGTGTGTGTCCTTCAATTATAGTGGTTGGTAAGGGTAAAATAATTCCACATAGGTATATTTACCGGGTGGGACATATATATATATATATATATATATATATATATATATATATATGTGTGTGTGTGTGTCGCG
>BLSH010159121.1:658583-669972 GCA_018402905.1 Glandirana rugosa
TCGTCTCAGACATAGATATACAATAAAAGGAGGTCGTCAGACACTAGGGTCCAGACTCCAAGGGGAACCTCATCCCTTTATTGGAACCATTGGAGGTCCCTCTTTCAGTCTCCAACATTCATCTCAACTCGCTTGTGGACCTACAAGCCCCTGCTGTTGCTGTAAGGGACAGATTATTGTTCTAAAATCATTTTACTTCCTTTTGCAGCCCTCTAGCACTTTCCAGGACTTTTTTACAATCATTTTTGTGCCGAAAAGTTCAGGTCCCCATTGACTTCAATGGGGTTCGGGGGAAAAGTTCGGGTCAAGTTCGGTACCGAACACAAACTTTTTCCCGAAGTTCGGCCAAACCCACCGAACCCGAACATCCAGGTGTTCGCTCAACTCTACTTACAACCTCTGACTTTCTCCCTGGAGGTTACCAAGGTTATTTCCCTACTCCAAGGGGAACCTCAGACCTGGGATCACAGACTGCTGGAGGAAAATAACATATAGATACAGACTCTGCTAGCCTTCTTTGACGCCATGACCCAACTATACAATGACCCACACCGAACCACCACCGCAGAGGCTGTCCTGCATGCACTCCAACAAGGCCGCAGAGCGGCTGAGGACTAGGTTACAGACTTCAGATGCTGGATTGTAGACACCCAATGGAACGACGCAGCTCTGTGACACCAATTCCGCATGGGTCTCTTTGAAGGTCTAAAAGATGAGCTTGCTAGGGTAGGAATACCCAATACTCTTGAAGGACTAATCACCCTAGCAATACAGATTGATTGACGGCTCCATGAGTGTCGATTCGAGAGATCTGCTCAGCCTAATCAGCCTACCTGGATGATGGCAAGGGCCCCAAGCCATGTCTGTCCTAATCCAATCCCGACCATGCCTGTTTCCAGCAACTCTGATGCACCCGAGTCTATGCAACTAGGACTGATGAGACCGGCATTGACACCTGAAGAGCGATTTAGTCGCCTACAGAACAACCTGTGTATGTAGTGTGGAGAAACGGGACACTACATCCGTAACTGTCCTGCTAAGACACGCAAGTGTCCATCCTCTGCTCCTACCAGCCTGTCAACCTTATCCGCCAATGCCACTCATCTTGATTTGCCTCTCTCGTTTCAGTTGCGGGGAAGAACAATTCTGGTCAACGCTATTGTTGACTCTGGAGCATGCAGCTGTTTTATTGACTCACAATTTGCCAATCAACACAAGATTCCTCTGCAACCAAAGATGCATGGCCTTTCTGTATACTTAGCTGATGGCTCACATATCAAGTCTGGAATGGTTACCCAAGAAACTCCCTTACTTGCTGTTAAGTCTGCCCATCATGAAGAACTGTTGAGCCTTAACGCCATCACCTCTCCACTTTTTGCAGTCAATTTGGGTCTTCCATGGCTCCAAGTTCTCCTCCACAAACTGCCAGAGACATTGCTTTTCCAAACTTCTTGATACCCCTCCGGCACTCCTATGCCTGAACCTGGACTTGGAGGCTCAACAGTCAGTACCTAAACCATACCATCAGTTCCTGGATGTTTTCGGCAAACAGGGGGCAGACACACTTCCTCCCCACTGCCCATACGACTGCCCTATCGATATTCTTCCAGGGGCCAAGATTCCATTTGGGCGCATCTTTCATTTGACCTTCCAAGTCCAAGAAGCACCAGTCTCTCCGTCCATGTGTGGATCACCGAGAATAAGATAAAGTCACGGTGAAGAACCGCTATCCCCTTCCCTTGATGACCAAGCTATTCCAAAGACTGAGATCTGCTCATATTTTTACCAAGCTGGATTTGAGAGGGGCCTACAATCTGGTGCGTATCAGAGAAGGGGAGGAGTGGAAAACAGCTTTCCGCACCAGGTTTGGGCATTTTGAGTACCTGGTGATGCCCTTTGGGCTCTGTAATGTGAATTCGAACAGGAAAGCATCCAGTTTTTGGGCTTGATTATTTCCCCAACAGGAATTAAGATGGATCCTCAAAAAGTGTCTGCTATGATTGGCCAGTACCCACAGACAAAAAAGGGGTACAACGCTTTGTGGGGTTTGCAAATTTTTATAAGAAATTCATCAGGGTAGTTTCTACCATAATTTCCCCCATCACACAGCTGACCAAGCAAAACCTAAGTTTCTGCTGGAATCATGAAGCCCAAACAGCCTTTGAAACATTAAAGGGCCTTTTTACGTCTGCTCCAATCCTCCGTCATCCTGATCCATCACTGCCCTTTATCCTCGAAGTAGATACTTCCGAGATAGAGGTAGGGGCAGTTAATTTCCAACACCAGGGGACCAAAGACATGATGCATCCTGTGGCATTTTTCTCACGAAAACTTTCTTCAGCAGAGAGAAATTACGATGATATATACTGATCATAAGAATCTCGAGTATTTAAGAGCCACTAAACGATTAAGACCTCCGCAAGCTAGATGGGCCTTGTTTTTCGCACAATTTTCTTTCCACGTTACGTACCGCCCTTGATCAAGGAACACAAAGCCAGATGCCTTATCCCGAATGTACAATGATTCCAAAGACTTATCCGTTCCTGACACTATCCTGCCGGCAGGTAATTTTCTTCTTTTACAGACCTCCTGTCTGAAATCAAACAGGTCCCTACAGACATTTCCAGTCCCACGGGGGTGACTCAAACATCTCAAGATAACCTGCTGTGGAAGGGAGGCCAAATCTTTGTCCCAAAGAATGTACAGGTGCAAGCTTTGAAATGTTTGCATGATCATCCACTAGTTGGCCATGTCGGTATCCATAAGACCTCTGAACTAGTACAGCACACTTTCTGGTGGCCTAATGTAGAAGAATTTTGCAAAAGATACGTGAATTCCTGTCGTGTTTGTACCCAAAGCAAGACGACAAGAAGCAGAGCTTTGGGTTTACTCAAACCTTTACCCATTCCAGATAGACCTTGGCAGATGATTTCTATGGATTTTGTTGTTGAGCTTCCGCCTTTCGAAGGATGGACGGCAATTTTTGTAGTAGTTGTTTGTCTTTCAAAACTGGCCCACTTTTTGCACCTGAAATGCACCCCATCCGCTATGGAGACTGCCCGAGTATTTATCAAAGAAATTGTGAGATTGCACGGAGTACTTGCAAACATTGTATCGGATCAAGGGGTGCAATTTACTTCACACTTCTGGAGGGCCTTATGTGAACTATTACAATTCAAGTTGACATTTTCTTCTGCATATCATCCCCAAACCAACGGGTAGATAGAACGCACTGATCAAACTCTTGAGCAATATATCCGTTGCTTCATGTCCTTTTCCCAGGACAACTGGGTACCCTTGCTACCACTTGCAGAATTTGCATACAATAATGCCAGTCACTCAGCCACAGGCCAAATCTCCATTTTTTGCAAATTATGAATTTCACCTGTCATGTTTGCCTGACCTTATTCCTGAATCCACAGTTCCGGCAGTACAGAACACAGTAGACAGAGGTAGTGGCAAAAGCACAAGCAAACAACAAGAGAGCCTTTGACAAGAGAAGAGGGGGAGAGTTGAATCTGCAACCTGGTGATCAGGTATGGCTCTCCACTGTAAATCTCCGGTTGGCCCGTCCCTCCAAGAAGCTGGCGCCCAAGTTCATTGGACTATTCCCGGTGCAAAGAGTGATAAATGAGGTATCATATGAACTTTCCTTACCTGACTCATTGAAAATTCACCCTGTATTTCATGTTGCCTTATTGAAACCTACAGTAACAGATCCATTCCCTGATAGGATCCAGACCACCAGAACCTGTTTTAGTTGATGGGAATGAGGAATATGAGGTAGAGACTGTTCTTGATTGCAGGAGAAAACAAGGGCAAATACAGTTTTTGATCAAATGGAAAGGGTATGGTCCAGAGGACCATTCCTGGGAGCCTGAGTGCAATATTCATGCAAGGAGGTTAGTCCAGGCCTTTTTCCGTGCCTATCCAGAGAAAAGAACTCAAATTAGCATCCGGAGGCTGCCCCTTGGGAGGGGGCAATGTCAGGGATCCAGATTGTTATTGCAGCTGTACAAGCATGTGCGCATGCAAGTGCGGATTCGCACAGGGATCCCTCTGGCTGATCACCGGCATTTCTGTGTGCGCATGCCGCGCGTGCTAATGTGCTTTGGCACCCAGTGGCCTTTAAAAAGACAGCAGCTACACATGTGTACTGCTGTCTTATCTGCAGCTTTTCCTATATTACCCTGAACCTGCTGATACCTGTTACCTGATTTGGCCCTGGCCTGTTTGACTCCTCGGCCCCTCTTCTGATTCGGCTTGCCTTGCCTCTGCTTAAAGACTTTTCACCTGCCTGATACCCGTTGCTGAATACAGCCAGCCTTTTGACTACTCTCTGCCTGCTGTTTTTCCTTCTATGTCTTCATGTGTTTAACTCGGCTTGTCTCACCCTGCTTCAGTCTGCCTCTGCATCTAGCTCCTGGGGTCGCTGACCTGCATCTGCCTCTTCAGTCTACTGCTATCTACCACCAGTTCATCCAGAGTCAGCATCCATCCAGTCTGCTGCTGCATTACAGAGGCACTCCTACCTCGCTGCACTCTTGAGACCACTGTCACCACTCCATTGGGGTTAGAGCCAGAGCTGTATGAGAGGTCTCCTTCTACAAAAGACAGGCTCTACTACAAGGTACATGACTTCACATGACAGTCGGACATGCGCCGGCTTGTTTACATCTAATCGCTCCATCATTTGACAGAATGATCACGTGGTAAAGGACCGCTGCCAGGGGCCGTTTACCATGACCTGTGGTGGTCAGGGCTACTCCCGGGTGCGTGACCCACGTACGTCACTGTACAGCCTCTCAGATTTAACAAACCGTGCTGTAGCCGTTATTCGGCTATGGCCCGGTTGTTATGTGGTTAATGTAGTGTTAGCTTTTACTTATAAATAGAGTTAGGCGCAAAAGTTCAGCCTGAACATTGCCTGTTCACCCCTTCAGCGAACACCCAAATTTGCGAGGCGCTCGGCGTGATGTGATGTTCACCCACCGAGCGCCCCACAATGCACTGCACACTTCACAGTGCATTCTAGGGCCCTAATTGGATGAAGCAATGCACTTGACTGCTGGTTAGGTGCCAGGCTTTGCCAAATAGGTCACAGAGCACTGTCAGAGCCCTGATTGGACAAAGTGATATTGACTTTGCCCAATCACAGCTTAGTGCTCATAGTCCCACCCCCCACTATAAAAGGTTCCTTCCCACAGGAAGCTTTTGCAGTGTGTTGTTGGAGTGGAGAAAGATAGAGCAGGGCTCAGTTTGCTTCTAGCGAGTTAGTGTGTTCACTTATTGTATTGTATAGTGTGAATATAGTGTGAATATAGTGTGGATCAGGGGCATTGCTAGATGGGAAAAAGACCAGGGGCTGCAGCTTTGCATGCCGCGGCAAAAAATGAGCTTGGCTTAAACTAAATAGTGGGCGTGGCTTAAATGGAGCATGGTTCAAAGGGGGTGTTGTTCAAGTCTGAGATGAACGAGGGATGGAGGAAGGAAGAAAGAAAGAGATAGGGAGGGAAGGAGAGAGAAGAGAATGAAAGAAAGAGGGATGGAGGGACAGCAGGCCCAGATCCTACACACAATAGCAATATGTGTATTCCAGAAAGTTTAACAATCAGCAGATAAAGATATTCCAAACACCTGGTGTTAGCGCTTAAATCATCCTGGCACCATGCTTGGTATGGTGTCAGGATGATTGAAGCACATTATTTCTTATATTACATTGTAATATAAAATGAAATAGTTCAACTCACCATAATGCAGAATCAGTGGGAGCCCTGAGCTTGTCACTTGCCACGTCACCTGCCATCAGATGCCATCAGGTGTCCCTAGCAGAGTCCCTCCTTCCATTAGGTGTCCCCAGCGGATTGCTCCCTTACATAAGGTGTCTCCAGCAGAGTCCCTCCTTACATCAGGTGTCCCCAGTGGAGTGCCTCCTTACATCAGGTGTCCCCAGCGGAGTCCCTCCTTACAACAGGTGTCCCCAGCAGAGTGCCTCCTTATATTAGGTGTCCCTAGCAGAGTGCCTCTTTATATCAGGTGTCCCCAGTGGTCAGAGTGCCTCCTGATATCAGGTGTCCCTAGCGGTCAGAGTGCCTCCTTATATCAGGTGTCCCCAGTGGTCAGAGTGCCTCCTTATATTAGGTGTCCCCAGCGGTCAGAGTGCCTCCTTATATCAGGTGCCCCCAGTGGTCAGAATGCCTCCTTACATCAGGTTGTCCCCAGCAGACAAAGTGCCTCCTTATATCAGCTGTCCCCAGCTGAGTCTCCGTCGCCATTACAAAAGACCAGCTCTCGTGGAGCATGGTCACTCGCGAGGGGAAGAAACAAGAGGCGGAGCTGGCTGCCAATAGAAATAGAGCTGCCGCCAACCCCCCGCCCCCTTTCCCACAACAGGTCATAGAAGCAGGCCACAGGGCAGGGGGGGTTGGCGGCAGCTCCATTTCTATTGGCAGCCGACTCCTCCTCTGGTTTCTTCCCCTCGGCGAGTGACCATGCTCCACTAGAGCTGGTCTTCTTTAAAATGGCGGCAGAGACATCACCATTGCCAGCCCCAGACCTCTACCAGCGGAATGTTCTGGTGATTCTCCGGGAGCACTTGGGACTAATAATAGCCTTCTCCATGCCCATGCCGGGGGCACCCTCAGGGCTGTAGCCCCGTCAGCCCCCAGCTCCCGACACCTCTGGTGTGGAAATAGTGTAGCGTGTCAGTGTAGAGTGTCAGTCTAGTGTAGTGTAGTGCAGTGTTTAACACAGCCTTACATAACAGTAAGTGCTGTATTCAGTGCTGTACACCCCCTTTTTTTTTGGTTGCTGTTTTGTTTTTGTCTTTTTGTCCCCTGCTTGCCCCCTTCTTTTTTAATTGTTAGCCACAGTTTTGCGATGCTGGTGTTCCCCCTTTTTCATTCTTTTATTTTTTTTAAGTTTTTACATTTCTGTCAGCGTCAGTCCTCAATTTAAAGTGCATCAAACACCACTCTTCATTTAAATCCAATCACACATTTTCCAGACGTTCCCATGCCGATATGAGGGGGCCACCAGCGTCTGTGTCTGCAACCAAAAATGGACATGGTTCCTCCTCAGGCAGGGCACGTTTGTCTCTGTTTAGTGATGTTGCCCGTGCTATCCAGCCACAGCATGCAGAGGAGGTGGTGGACTGGCTTACTAAACCATCCTCATCCTCTATGACCCAAGCTGACACTAGTGCGCAGTCCACTGCAGCTTATTCTATACCCTTGTCCACAGCTACTCCTGCCATAGCCCCAGCATCATTCATGGAGGAGTCAGCTGAATTATTTGAACACAACATCAGTCACTTTCTTCTTGAGGATGCACAGACATTACTTGATTCTGATGTTGGTTCTGAGGTAGAGGAAGCGAGTAACATGAGCCTACAGAGAGGGGAGAACACTGATAAACAACAAATTGGCAGTCATGTTCCCCCAGCCACAGCGAATTGCCAAGTTGGCTCCAGTGATGATGAGGATGGAGGAGATGATGATGATGATGACGTGACTTCGGTGCCAGATAGAATAGAGGAGGAAAGTGAGGGGGAGAAACAACCCCAGTGTCCTCCAGAGGCAGCCATCATGGAAGAGTAGAGAGCAGCCATCCTATTCCATCAGATTGTGAAGCTGTTATCGCCCAGCCCACTTCTCACAGCTCAGCTGTGTGGGCCTTGTTTAGTACATGTGCAGCTGATCGCACTGTTACAATTTGAAATCTCTGTTGCATGCAGATCAAGTGGCAAAAAAAACAGCCATTTGGGTACCACATGCTTGACAAGGCTTTTAACCTGCCACCACTCATTAACAAGAGCACCTAAAAGCCACACACAAGGGACACAATTCTTCTCCTCTTCACTCCTCACCTTTCATGTTTACCCGCGCTATATCTCATGATGACCTCTCAGCAGCCTCCACTGACAGGAATGATGGTATAGCAAAGGGTGTCACTGGTCCTTGTAACAGTATAGCATGCAAATTTCTCTGCCCCAAGCTGCTGCATTGAAAAAAAATATATACCCCCCTGCCATCCACATACCCAGCGTCTAAATTCCAACTTGTCCAAATTGCTGGCCTTACAACTCCTGCCTTTCCTTCTGGTGGATTCTGGCTCCTTCCGTGAATTTGCAGAATGTTCTATACCACAATGGCAGGTTCCCAGTCAATATTTCTTTTCATGTAAGGCCATTCCAGCTCTGTACTATCACTTGGAAGGCAATGTTTTGGCATCATTGGAAAAGACAATCAGCAGCAAGGTCCATATTACTGCTGACATGTTTCCAGCAAGCATGATCAGGGCAGATATATTTTGTTCACGGCACAGTGGGTATCTCTGCTTGCAACTAGGAAGGATGCAGGACAAGGCTCAGTACTTGAGCTTGTTTTGCCACCATGTCTCCATACAGCTGGTGGTGATGATGCGAGATCTGTCAGCTCCACTCCCTCCTTCTCCTCCTCCATGCCCTCCTCTGCTGAATTGTTTTATAAACCACCAGTACCCCCTAAGCATTTAAAGTGTTACTAAACCCAGCAATATAAAAACAATTCACCCCCCCCCCCCCACAGTGCACACAGCTTCTACATCTTCTTTTTATATCAAAATACTGCTGTCATATACCTTTTTCTTCATCTGTATATTGCAGTCAGGTGATAAACTGTAAGGACCCAGGATTTCCCCAGTGTTCATGTGGGAGGAGATTTCACTCTCCTCTGATGAAACGTCCTTTAAATCAATGACCCTTCACCCACAATCTGGCCAGAGCTGATTGGTGCTTTGCCAATGACATGCTCAGTTCACAAAGACATAAAAAACTTACAAACTTTAACCACTTCAGCCCCGGAAGGATTTGCTGCTTTAGGACCGGAGCCCTTTTTTGCGATTCGGCGATGCGCCGCTTTAACTGACAATTGCGCGGTCGTGCGACGTTATACACAAACGAAATTTGCGTCCTTTTTTTCTCACAAATAGAGCTTTCTTTTGGTGGTATTTGATCCCCTCTGCGTCATTTCTGATCACCGCTATAAACAAAAGAAGAGCGACCATTTTGCAAAAAAACCCAAATTTCTTACTTTTTGCTAAAATACAAATCCAAAAAAAAATATAAAAAAACATTTTTTTTCACCATTTTTGGCCGATTTATATTCTTCCTCATATTTGTGATAAAAAAAATCACAATTGGCGTTTATTGATTGGTTTGCGCAAAAGTGGTCGCGTTTACGGATGATGAGAATTAATTTTTGGGGTTTTTATTATTTTTTTTTTTTTTACTAGTAATGGCGGCGATCTGCGATTTTTATCGGTACTGCGATATTTCAGCAGACATGTCGGACTATTTTGACACTTTTTTGGGACCATTGGCATTTATACAGCGATCAGTGCTATAAAAATGCACTGATTACTGTGTAAATGTCATTGGCAGTGAAGGGGTTAACCTGCAGGGGGCGCTCTAAGGGTTAACTGTGTTCCCTGGGTGTGTTCTTACTGTAGGGGGACTGCCCTAGCTGGGGAAGGGAAGTGGTCACAGCCTTCGTATACAGGAAGGCTGTGATCACATCCCTTCCCCCTCACACAGAGCGGAGGTCCGTGTTTACATACACGGACCTCCGCTCCTTCGCTCCGGGGGGGCCATCGCGGGTAGCCGGCGGCAATCGAAGCCGCCGCACCCGCTCCCTGGCCCTCCCCGAACACAGTGAGCGCATGGGCGCGCCTCTGGCGGCGCGCGTGCGCTCACTAGGCTCGTGAGCGCGGCCGCCGTCGTATGACTGCGATTTGCGCTCACGAGCCACCTTGTCGCTGTCAGTTGCCGATCAGCGGTCGGCAAGCGGTTAAAAAAAAAAAGGTCACACTACACAGCATGATATACTATTGTTTAAAAACGAGATGTATACAACACAAAATGTATTATTAATCTGTAATAAAATCGTGTTGGCGAAGTTACATTTGAGTGACATTCAGGTTCATTCTGTTCGCACGGCTCCAATCCAGAAACACTATGAGTGTATACAGTGTATATTTTCATATTGCATATACACTTCAGCCCCGGAAGGATTTCACACTTTAGGACCAGAGCACTTTTTGCGATTTGGCAGTGCGTCGCTTTAATTGACAAATGCGCGGTCATGCGACTTGTACCCAAACAAAATTTGCGTCCTTTTTTTCCCCACAAATAGAGCTTTCTTTTCGTGGTATTTTATCCCCTCTGTGTCATTTCTGATCGCTGCTACAAATAAAAATAGAGTGACAATTTTGCAAAAAAAAAACAGTTTTTCTTACTTTTTGCTAAAATCCAAATCCAAAAAAATTATATAAAAAAACATTTTTTTGGCTGATTTATATTCTTCCTCATACTTTTGGTTAAAAAAATTGCAATCAGCATTTATTGATTGGTTTGCGCAAAAGTTGCCACGTTTACAGATGATGAGAATTCATTTCTGGGGTTTTTTTTTATTCTTTACTAGTAATGGCGGCGATCTGCGATTTTTAGCGGTACTGCGATAGTGCGGCAGACATGTCAGACCATTTTAATACTTTAAGACCATTGGCATTTATACAGCGATCAGTGCTATAAAAATGCACTGATTACTGTGTAAATGCCATTGGCAGTGAAGGGGTTAACCTGGAGGGGGGCTCTAAGGGTTAAATGTGTTCCCTAGGCGTGTTCCAACTGTATGGGGGCTGGGCTGACAGGGGGAGGGCCTCCATATACAGGAAACCTGTGACCACAGCCCTTCCCCCTCTCTCAGTATGGAGATCCATGTTTACATACACAGACCACCGTTCTTTCACTGGGGGGGGGGGGCATCGCGGGTAGCCGCTGGTGATTGAGTCCGCCCTACCCGCTCCCTGGTCCCTCCGGACACAGTGAGCATGTGAGCGCCCCTCCGGCGGTGGCCGCGCTCACAATGCTAGTTATCGCGGCCGCCGTCAGGTGATGGCGGTTCGCGATAACGAGCCACCTTGCTTCCATCACACTGCGGCGGGCGGTTGGCAAGTGGATATATACAGCAAGGCATTCTGATAAAAATATAAATATTTAGTATATTATTAATTGTAAACATTTAAAAAAAATATGTATATTAAAAAGATTGTAATGTTATAATGCTACATTTTGAGGCTTTATGCTATGCGTCCATGGATCACCCTCATGATTGTGCAATGATTGTGTATTGGGTTGCAAGGTGTGTTGAAGATGAAGATGACAGGGGGTGGGGTGTTAGCAAGGTTGCAGTGGGTTGCAGGTGTGATGAGGATGAGGATGACAGGAAGTGGGGTGTTATCAAGGTTGCAGTGGATGGCCAGGTGTGATGCAGATGAAGATGACAGGGGGTGGGGTGTTAGCAAGGTTGCAGTGGGTTGCAGGTGTGATGAGGATGAGGATGACAGGAAG
>BLSH010159121.1:670342-680911 GCA_018402905.1 Glandirana rugosa
AAGGAACTAGGTAGCCGAACTAGGACTGTGTCGACAATAGGTGGACTGGACTGGAGACCGATAGGGACTGGTGGGAGAACGGACGAGGAACCATGGTGCGACGGTCGGGTAACAGGTGGGTCGGACACGGACTGGTAAGAAGGCGGACGAGGTGGTGGTGGAGTCTGCAGTCGCTGAGGACAGCCTCTCTTACAATCCTGACTCAGGAACCCCTGATGTAGTGGACAGAAGGTTCAAGAGTGCAGAATGGCATGAGTGCTTGATAGGTACACTGGTCCGATGTGCACAAGCAGGGCTGGAGATGCAGCTTGATGGAGCAGTAGAGAAACCCCAAGAACAGCTGACGATAGCCCCGTCCAGCTAAAACAAGCAGGTGATGCTGGATGAGAAGGCCAGGGACAGACCGAATCAGAGAGCAGGCAGGCAGATCAGGAACTTGAGGAGCAGGCGGAAGAATGGTCAGGCACAGGCTGGGTGGACAATGGGCTGGCAGCGTGGTACCAAGGAGCAGGCAAGAGGGTGGTCAGGGATAGCCAGAGGTCAGGTCAGGTGGATAACAGCTGTGTCAGGATCAAGCCGATGGATCAAGGAAACAGGTACAGCAGGTAGACAGGTAGCAGGAATCACAGGAATGTTGTAGACCAAACGGCATTGAACTCATGTCACTGCTCAGTTTAAATAGTCCCATGCCAAGAACGGTTACAAACGGGGATGCGCGCCTCCCGGTCGCGCGTGCGCACGAACATTCATTCGTGCCAGCGCACAGTATCTCTTCTCATGGACACACGGGCTCTAAGTCTTTCCTGACATTGCCCCCCCTCAACGGGCAGCCTCCAGATGCCCAACCAGGCCAGCTTCCCAGGGTGGGATCTCTTGAATGCCTGAATTAGTCTCTTGGCATGAATATTATTTTCTGGTTCCCATGAATTATCTTCAGGACCATACCCTTTCCATTTGATGAGATACTGAACCTGGTTGCCTCTCTTCCTGCAATGCAGGATGGCTTCCACCTCAAATTCTTCTTCACCATCCACTAGCACTGGTTCAGGTGGGCTGGTCCTCCGTCCTGGAAACGGGTCAGGCACTGCAGGTTTCAATAGAGAGACATGGAATACTGGATGGATCTTCATGGACTCTGGTAACTCCAACTCATAGACCACACTGTTAATCTTCTTCTTGACTGAAAATGGACCCACAAATCTTGGTCCCAGTTTCTTTGATGGGCAGGCCAACCTGAGGTTTGCTGTGGACAACCAGAACAATTCGCCTGGTTCCAAGACCAATTCTCCCCATTTCTTCCTGTCAAAAATTCTCTTATTGTTCTCCTGAGTCTTTAACATGGTTTCCTGCAAGAGTTTATTGTTCTTGTTGAAAAAGTCCACTGTCTCTTGCACGGCTGGTACCGAATCTTCAGGAAAGACATCAGGAAGAAAGGACGGATGGAAGCCGTAATTGGCAAAAAACGGGGATTGATTGGTGGCAGTGTGTACAGAGTTATTGTATGCAAATTCTGCTAATGGTAGCAATGACAGCCAATCATCCTGAGAGAAGGAGGAAAAACAACGCAGGTATTGCTCCAAGGTCTGATTGGTTCTCTCAGTTTGGCCATTAGTCTGCGGATGATAGGCTGACAAGAAAGAAAGTTTAATCTTCAGGGTCTCACACAAGGCCTTCCAGAACTTAGAAGTAAATTGTACCCCTCAGTCAGACACGATATTGGTTGGAACCCCGTGGAGCCTTACGACTTCCTTGATGAAAGCTCTTGCAGCTTCGGGGGCCGAGGGTGTGCCTTTCATTGCTACAAAATGTGCCATCTTAGTAAATCGGTCGACTATCACAAAGATGGTGGAGTACCCTTCAGATGGGGGTAACTCCAAAAAATGTCCTGCTAGTTCATGGTCATGGTAAAGTCCAAGGACAATGACTCGCACTTCTTCGGCCACAAAGATCTTGTCATCATGCCACAGTAGGCCATCTTTCCACTGCAAGTCCATTCCTGAAGAAGCGGGTTCACCTACTGAGGCTTGCTTGATCTGGAACAGCAGATCTTCCTGGAGTAGCAGAAAATTCCCAGCAGACAGGATGCTGTCGGGAGATGATGAGTCCTCAAATTCATTGTACATGCGGGACAGCGCATCGGATTTGACATTCTTTGACCCGGGCCTGCATGTGATGTGGAAGGTGAATCTTGAAAAGAAAAAGTGCCCATCTGGCCTGGCGTGGTTTCAGTCTTTTGGCCGTTCTTAAATATTCAAGATTCTTATGGTCCGTATAGATTAAGGTTGGATGAGCAGCTCCTTCCAACAAATATTGCCACTCCTCCAAAGCGGCTTTAATTGCTAACAGTTCTTGAGCACCCATGTCATAATTCCTCTCCGCTGATGATAGCTTGTGGGAGAAGAATGCAACTGGGTGCAAAAGAGCCTTGGCACCTTGTCTTTGGGACAGCACCGCTCCTACTGCTATCTCGGATGCGTCCACCTCCAAGACATATGGCAACACTGGATCGGGATGCTTGAGTACAGGAGCGGATGTAAACAGGTGCTTAAGAGACTCGAAGGCCGCCTGTACTTCTGCGGACCAGATGAACCGGATGCCTTGCTTGGTCAGCTGAGTGATGGGGGCGAATATGGCTGAGAATCCCCTGATGAATTTCCGGTAAAAATTAGCGAAACCAATGAAGCGCTGAGCCCCTTTACAATCAGCAGGTGTGGGCCAATCCAGAATAGAAGATACTTTCTGAGGATCCATCTTGATGCCTCCGACTGATATGATGAGTCCCAAGAACTGGATGCTCTGCTGCTCGAACACGCACTTCTCAGGTTTAGCGTAAAATCCATGTTGCCGCAGCCAGCCCAGCACTGTCTTGACATGGCCGCGTTGCTCCTCCAGGGAAGCTGAAAAGATTAAAATATCGTTCAAATAGATGATAACAAACAGATCTAGAAAGTCTCCGAAAACTAGAAACAGGGGTGAAGTAATAATGTCCAAACGCAACATTTCTTGGGGTTCACCCGAGATGGAGGCAGGCAGAGGAACTGTCTCATAGGTTACTGGCCCGGATTTAATAACTGTCCCATCGGGCAGGTGGACTGCCATTCCTTGGGCCTTGGCTTGCAACGGAATCTGGTGTTTGGTGGCAAAGGCAGAGTCCATAAAACAACTGCAAGCTCCGGAGTCAATAATGGTGGGTAGCTGAAATGAGACAGGTAAACTGATGTGAGTGGAGTTGCTGGAAATGGGCAAGACTTCAGGTGCGATGGTCAAACACTTACAGAGTTTTGCAGGGCATGTCCTCACATAATGTCCAGGTTCTCCACAATACAGGCAGAGGTTGTGCATCCGTCGGTGTTGGCGCTCCTCAGCCGATATGGATGGGCGAAGGACTCCCAGTTGCATAGGTTCTGGGTGTCTTAAGGTGCGGCAGCAGATGAAGATGATGTAGCACCCATGTGGGTCTTGGGCCTGCCCCTCCCTCAGATCTTCATTCCCGAAGACGCCGATCAATTTGTATAGACAGGTTAATGAGGGCGTCTAATGACTGGGGAACACCAACTCGGGCCGGTTCATATAAAGCCTCAGAAAGTCCAAGCCGAAACTGGTAGCACAGAGCAGTGTCATTCCAGTCTGAATTCCATTCCTGAATTCAGAGACAGAGTCCTCTGCTGCTCTGCGCCCCTGCTGTAGAGCGTGCAAGGCAGCCTCCACGGTGGCAGTCTGATGTGGGTCTTCATAAAGCTGGACGAATCCCACTTTAGGAGCTTCAAGTGAGAAAGTCCATGGCTGCAAGGCAAAGTAGTTTTGCAGGCATTGCAGAAAGCTCAGGATTTGCTGAGTGCACCGTTGAATTTCTCAGGTGTGGGGACCCTCGGCTCAGGACGCAGCATAACCATGGTAGGGGCTGTAGTGGTGCTGGTGGAAGTGGTGGAGCGACTAGTTCCAGGCGTGGAGGATGCAGAAAGATCCAGGACACGTTCCTCCAAATGAGTATGGCCCTCCTGCAGATTCTTGACTGCTTGGGTCAGACCGGCCAGGTGCTGACACAGATCGTCCATTGGAGAGGTCTCCTGCGCAGACTTCGACATGGCCGTTTGGTACTGTCACGTACCTAGTGGTGGAGTCTGCAGTCGCTGAGGACAGCCTCTCTTACAATCCTGACTCAGGAACCCCTGATGTAGTGGACAGAAGGTTCAAAGGTGCAGAATGGCATGAGTGCTTGACAGGAACACTGGTGCGATGGTCACAAGCAGGGCTGGGGATGCAACTTGATGGAGCAGTAGAGAAACACCAAGAACAGCTGACAATAGCCCCGTCCAGCTAAACCCAGCAGGTGATGCTGGATGAGAAGGCAAGGGACAGACTGAATCAGACAGCAAGCAGGCAGATCAGGAACTTGAGGAGCAGGCAGAAGAATGGTCAGGCACAGGCTGGGTCGGCAACGGGCTGGAAGCGTGGTACCAAGGAGCAGGCAAGAGGGTGGTCAGGGATAGCCAGAGGTCAGGGCAGACGGATAGCAGCAGTGTCAGGATCAAGGCAATGGATCAAGGAAACAGGTACAGCAGGTAGACGGGTAGTAGGAATCACAGGAACGTTGTAGACCAAATGGCATTGAACTCATGTCACTGCTCAGTTTAAATAGTCCCATTGGCACCAAGAACGGTTACGAACACGGATGCGCGCCTCCCGGTCGCACGTGCGCACGAACATTCATACCGAGCGTTCGTTCATGCCTGTGCCTGCACACAGTATCCCTTTTCATGCACACACAGGCTCTACGTCTTTCCTGACAGGCTGCAAGCTGCAACTGATGCTGCAAAAACACATACAGTGGTGTTATCCCATTTATAGAATCAATACCTTTAGAAATTCACTGCAGGGTCCATATGCTTTTATGGGAAGCGGATCTTCCATGATTCTAGATGTGATATCCCACCCACTGTGTTCTTTTTTTAGTTACTGGGCGTGGAGGAGGAGGGAGGGTCTGGGCAGTCAATTAGAATCTGTATACACACCCACATGTGTGATGTAAATACCATGTGACCTGAAAAACTCAACTGAAACAGGAAATCTCCAACACATCATAAAAGACCGAACAGAGCATGTGCAAACTTACCACCCTGCCTGCGTGTAGTATGGCCTTACACAGATAGACAGTGCAAGCAGGAAGTATCTGGCCTTACAGGATCAAAGAGCCTTTTTACACAATGCAGAGGATTAACCCCTTAAGTTTCACAGTGAGTGTAACAAGCAAGCTATTCTGCATATACAGACTGATTTTACTACTGTGGGTTTAGTAACACTTTAAGGGGCTAATCAACGAGTCAGGCCTGAGCAGAGAATCTTTCAGCACTGCAGGTCAGGCCCAGAGGTGGTTCATCCACGGCAGTTTGAATAAAACAAAAAATTAGCTGCAACCCTTAAACACCAAAACAAAATATTTCTCCTTATCACCGCTGCAACTTAAACATGTGAATTCTACATTAAAAATACATAAGGCAAGCAAAAAAGTTGCGCTTGTGACGTAATATGTGTAGCTGAAAAATATATAAAGTCCAAACAGTGTATAAAAAACGTGAAAATCAATATATGAATGAAAGAAAAGTCCAAAAAAAATATCCAATCCAGTGCAAGGAAAACAGTGACAGTCTTCTCAAAGTTTCATATATAAGTGAACATCCACCAAATCACCACTGAAGTGACAAGAAAAACCTCCACCGATATGGATGTACCCTTACCGGGACTCCTGGACCCCTTATCACAGGGGGTCAGGAGAAATTTTGTGGATATAAACCTCCACTGGGTTAATACGATCAGCCTCCGGATCCTATCCTTCAAGGGGCATCCTCGTCACTCAATGGAAGTAAAAGAAGGGCCACAATAGTGCATAAACGTTTAAAAGCAAGAATTTTAATGAAAATATTGCACTTACAATTATTCAGATACAGTCGCGCTGCAGGCCAAAAGACAATAAGAGGTCCGCGGTGGTTGTGAGACAGCATGGGTGGAAGTGTTGGGCATTGGTATTTAGTGTTTGTGCCTATTCAGTGTAGCCGCGCCTCTGACGATGTCCGATTGGACGAAACCGGTCAGGCGGTCTCACTAAATAAAGGCATGTTGACAAGCCGCTGTTCCTAGGATTTTAAAGAAACTGTTTGTTTTTCCTCATTTACTGTAAGTGCACTTTTAATAAATGTATGACATTAGCTGTGCGGGCTTTACTATGTGCATGCTTTATTGCTTATGTCCCATGGCACGTGTTTGAGATTGTGAGACAGCGTTTGGCACATTACTTGAAGGGTTAATGCTTGATCATATGTCAGTGAAAAGAGAGGATCTATCCATTGGTGTCCCTCTGTGCTTTTCCATCGGATGCAATGGGAGCTGAGATGATTCACAGTGGTGCAGTGTACTTTAACTTTTGCACTGTAGTTGGTGTGGGCTTCCTCTGTCCTCTCTCCATTGAAAAGACTGTGCTGACTTCTATGAAATAGTGCCACATGTGGACTGAGTGTGTTATAATATGGGTTCTTCACATAAGGCTTGCTCACTGTGGTGCAAAACGTTGTTATTTCCATCCAAAGTCTGCCAAAAAGACACCAGAATTCAACCAAAAAATCTCTAATCTTTTTTTGAGTGCACTAAATTGTGGCCTCATCATACAGACTCGCTTCCAAAGCCGTTGTTTACAAAATAAAGAAAGTTTGCAGGGAAAATCTATTTAAATGTCATTTTTTTTCTTTATAAATGTCAGTTTTACTGCAGCAGGTTCTATGCACGATACAGATGCGCCACTTTACAGGCAGATTAAAGGGACCCCCTCAGGCACCTTCTTGTAGCTTTGTTTTCATGCATACCTGGCCGCAGTTAAAACAATTCTTATTTCATTCAAAGAAGAATTTCTAATATCCAAGAACAAATATCCAGAAAGTTGTTTAGTTTTCTTTTTTTTTTTTAGGTATTTTCTGTTCCAATTAGTGCCTTTTTTATCACACAAAGGCTGGCTGCACTGCATAAAGCTATCACACAAAGGTTTTCTGCAGTGTCTCAGACACGTTCAAATGCAAGCTAGCAAAATTTCAGTTTGTGCATTGTAATGCTTCAGGGAGCAGATACAAAAAGTATGTATGAGAAAAATTATGTGTAATCACATCCAAAATAATTGGGAAGGCATAAAAGGTAATATTGTGGGAAAAGCTATTATTGCCCTTTCACAATGATGCACTTTTGATGCATTTTGAATGCTTTTCCATTGACTTACACTGGAATGTGCCTTTTTGTTGCGCTTGAAAAACTTCACCAAAGTTGCAGCATGCAGGGCTTTTCAAAGTGCAGCACACCTGCAGTGTAAACTATTTCATAGTTGTAACTAAGTGCTGGCTATATCGCTTTTGCCATCATAGGACATTCTTCAACAAATATTGCATTGAGCTTTGTTCCCTCTACTATTTAGCCTGGGGATTGTGACATAATTTCCTGACTGCAGAGAGAGAGAGCGACCACTACTGAAAGCAGGGAATCGTGGAACATGCTGTACGGAAAGGTGGGATATTAATGGATCTAATGCTGCTGCAAACAACACGCTCCAGATGGTTGTAAAGAGGAGGAATTTTGGGTGAGGAGATAAATTGAACAGTCTGGGGAGGAGCTTGTTCTCTTGGGACACGAGGCCTGCAGCTACAGGAGCGAGAGGCAAGACTCCCCCGGCTGGTGTGAGTGAGCATCATGGCCTGAACGGCACAGAGGGCTTTCCATGAGTGAGCCTTATTCTTGATAGCAGATCCACAGTTACTGGCTTCTCATCGGCAGAGTGGCTATCTGGTGCCACTCTCATCTATGCCCACACAGACACTGCTGAATCCCTGGGTCATCAGGTACATAGCCAGGCATGTTCAACTGGTTGCAGACCCTTCAAGAGCCTGTTCCGGGACATCCTATCTTTCCGAGCCTTGGTATCCTCGGGATTGGTGAGTGGGCAGAAGCCCACCTTGAGTATTACATACAAAGACACTGCATGAAGACATCTTTACCCTACCCTTTCTACATTAAAGGCCCTCTGCTGGCAAACACTTTGTTTATTTCCTTGGTGTCTTGTGCATTTGTAATCTTTCATTGAATAATGTCAGAACCCAGGGTGTCAGAGGTGTCGGGAGGCTTGCAAGGTCAGTGCAACCTTTGGGGACAGTTATTTTCCAGCAGCCCCTACAGGATGGTGCTACATATGATTTCATGGGGAATAGTCTTCACCCTGGAAAAGCATGGCAAAAATGCACCAGTTTGAAAGGGGCCTTAATGTCACAGTGGAAATACAGTGCAGTACCAGAAAAATTGCTTACATGGAAGATTTAACTTCTGACTGCGTGGTAAGGAATCCATAGAACAAATATTAATCTTTTAATTCTAAGGGTAGCAATTTAGGCCTTGAACCAGGCCCATATACATCATGTGGTGAGCAACTTTACAAAGAGCTTGAATTATACTAGGTTGATGGTAAAGATGTATGAATAAAGGGTAAAAATGGACATTATATGAACCAATTTGTAAATATTTATAAAACCCTTTAATTTAATCTGTCTTGTAACTTCCAGTGTTCTAATTTTGTTGAAATACTTCTGTGATTTGTTATTATGCTCCTTAGTTTCAATCTTTATACTGTGCATACTTATTGTGTCAAGAAAAATATCACTAATTTGATAATCTTTTAAATCAGTGAAAAGTGTGTCATGTTTTTACCTGACCGCCATTGCTGACAAGCATGACGTGAAGAGTTCAGCAAAAAAGAGGTATGGAAATGGTGTAATGAATTGTTGCTTATGCATACATAATGCCCTTTATTGCAGCAATTGATTTTACAACACATTTGAACAACCCCCATGCAATTATATCCTGCTGCACTTCAAAACACGGAGACAGATACTGGTAGTAGGTTCTAAAAGTTCTAAATGCAATATGTGCAAACAGTGTGTCTCCCAATATACAAGCAGCTAAGGTACACTATAATAAAATTTCTGGACGCTCATGTGCTAGACAGCAAAATTATGCCACAGCTTCTACTTTAATGCTGTGTACTGGAGTTCCCAGAATATTAAATTGTGAAGCATATGACCAAAACTGGTGTCCTCAGCTGTCATATATTAAATCCAAAGGTAACAGTCACCTGTGACCATGGCATATAGGTAGCAACAATAGTTGATGAATGCTGAAAGAAGTGAAAAGTACAGACAAATGGATTCATATATCTTAGCATCTGGCAAGGAGGACTATGGAGGGCAAGGCATTAGCAACTAATTCAAGAAAGTGTCTGACAGGGACAAGGATGTCGAGTACAGGAAAGTGGCAGCTAATCAGTTGCAACTATGGACAGATTTAGACTTTTCTCCCAAAAAGTTTGTCAAGTTGCTGTCTCATGTATCTTTTTTGGTACCTAGCCTATGGGAGCCTTGGATAACACACTCTCTCAGAAGAGATGTTTAAACCCCAAAGTTTCTATTTCAATATCAGCTGCTTAACTCACCAGTTTTGAACTCCATGCCACCATGATTATTCTATTTAACATACTCAGCACCAAGCACTCAAATAAAAAAGATTTTATCACAAATGTGCATGACCATATGGAACCAGAAAACAATGTATGGGCAAATGGCGAACCTTCACATTTATACATAACTAAAAAATAAAACATTTTTTTTGTTAACCATATATCCTTTCTCAGATTGTATTCTGTTTTTACCAGATAGTTCCTTAAAGCAGAAGTTCAGCCTAAAATTAAAATCTCTAGATCTACTTGCAGCCACAATCTAAGGCTAACCTGTCTAGCCCTGTAAAGCAAAAATCACTATACATAGCTTTTCTGAAGCTGCTCTGGTCTGGTCCAATGCTGCGCTGTCAGGTGGGTGCAGAAGAGGCAGCCAACAACTGAGATGGGCCGAACACGCCTCTGTTCGGTTCTCCAGAACAGAGAAAAAGTTCTGACCCGAATGGCAAACCTTCTTAAAGTGTCTGGGACCCAAACTTGAAAAATCAAAAGTCCCCATTTTAAAGGCTTATATGCAGATGAACAAAAATAACAGCGCCTCTAATTATTCACCCAAAATAACGCATGCAGTCAGTGACTTTTAAAATTCGTGAGTAAATAACATATGTTAGGGTTGAAAAAGCTCCTAACTACTAGCTTAATGAACCAACATATAAAAAACATATATAAATTTTGCGAAAAATGTGACTGGAGTGCTATATATTACTGCAAAATACTTCCGTGTAGCAATTCATTAACTCAAAAATAAAAAAATAAATATAGTGTCCAAATCATCAAGAAAGTAAAAATAAAGTGTCCAAGTGCTGAAATTCCTGCTGGCAAATAACAACAATATTGTGTCCAAAGTGCTTCTTAACGTGCTCAAAATAATAATGCCAGTGATGCATGCAAGCGTTTTAAATATATACAAAAAATATACAACCAAGTAATTCGATCATCAATCCTCGAAAAAGTTGGGATTGTATACAATAAATGAGTGCTTAAAATTTTCAGTGACTGACGTACGCAATAAAACCCACTTATTAATCTCCGCGACA
>BLSH010159121.1:694263-707627 GCA_018402905.1 Glandirana rugosa
CACTTGTGTCTTTTTTCAACCTGACTAACTATGTAACTATGTAACTATGTAAGTCTAAGGGGGTCAGATCGGGAGACCTTGGGGGCCATTCAACTGGCCCACGACGACCAATCCACTTTCCAGGAAACCGTTCATCTAGGAATGTTCGGACCTGACACCCATAATGTGGTGGTGCACCATCTTGCTGGAACTATGATGTCGGTGATAGGGAATTGCTGGCTATCAAGTCGGCTTTGGAGGAATGGCAGTACCTCCTGGAAGGAGCAGCTCACCCAGTATTGGTTTTTACTGACCATAAAAACCATAAAAAAACCATATGCTGTGAAGATACAAGATGTGCAGCACCTGAAACTACGGATACTGGAAGCCTGTGCTAGCATTTCTCCTGTGGTGTTGCTATCAGTGTGTGAAGAGTGGGAGAAGAGGGTTGCATTGACAATCCAACACAATGGGCAGCACATTGAACACATTTTATAAGTGGTCATAAACTTGTAAAGAACTCATGAAAGAATAAAGTTACGTTAAAACCAAGCATTGTTTTTCTTGTGAAATTCCCAATAAGTTTGATGTGTCACATGACCCTCTTCCTATTGAAAAAACAAAAGTTGGATTCAAAATGGCCGACTTCAAAATGGCCACCATGGTCACCACCCATCTTGAAAAGTTTCTCCCCTCACATATACTAATGTGCCACAAACAGGAAGTTAATATCACCAACCATTCCCATTTTATTAAGGTGTATCCATATAAATGGCCCACCCTGTAGATAAAGTATATAGTTAAAGGAGTTGTAAAGTCTCGAGGTTTTTCACCTTAATGCATTGTATGCACAAGTGAAAAACCTTCTGTGCTGCAGCAGCCCCCCAGAGCCCCCCTTTTTCTTACCTGAGCCATCGAAGGTGAGCCCAGCAGCTCCAGCCGCTGTCTCGGGTCCTCAGTGTATAGATTAATAGCAGCAGGAGCCATTGGCTCCCGCTGCTGTCAATCAAATCCAGTGAAACGGGAGCCGGAGCCGAGCCCTGCTGTATGTTTCAATGGACACAGCAGCAGGACTAGTGAGCGCGCCCCGCACGGGTGCCCCCATGGAAAGCATCTCTCTGAGGGGGCACCCGATGAAGAGGAGGAGCCTGGAGCACCGCAGAAAAGGAGGATCGGGGCCGCTCTGTGCAAAACCCTTGTATGACATGTTTGTTATTTAAAAGAAAAAAAACCCTTTACAATCACATTAAGGAATATGTACATTCATATTCCAGATATGTGCCTAGTGTACCATGTAATTGTATGAAAAAGTATTCTCTTCACTTTGTATTGCTTCCTTTGTGTGAAATACCTGGTGTTTCTGCCAGTCCTTCTGCTTTCCTATTAAAAATGTACCACACTAGGCAGCAGAGCACAGCGTGGCCAGTTTTCTGTCTGTTCTGGGAACTCAGCTTGCTCTCCTCCAATGATTAGACTTGTGCTGACATGTCCCCCTGCACAGTGATTCACTGGGAAGATCAATATGCTGCTGTCTCCCCTCCCCTGGCTCTCTGAGCTCCTTTTGTAGTTGAGAACAGAGATGATATGATCACTTATAAAAGAAATGTATTTATAATGTTTTTTTTTTTAGATACATAAATGTTTTGCCTTTCATTTATATTTTAAACTAAACAGGTTGTTTTATAAGGTGAGGGTTACATATTCTTAAAAAATGTATAAGAATGAAGCTTTTTATGAAACAGTGTACCTATTGCTGCAGTGAGACTACCATTAGAGTAAGGCTATTATGATTTGAAAAAAAAATAAAAATAAAAACAACTTCACATTGTGAACATTAATTGCAGACTATGGAGGGAAAACAAATGCTCTCCCCTGGAAAAATGTAATTGCATTTTATTTCTGATTTGCTGTTCAAACGAGAAAATCATTTGGATTATAAAACATGATCACTATGTGGAAATGTATTCTCTTGTGCCTTTGTTCTTTTTCAAACATACAATAGTGTTAGTGCAAAGCTGTTTAATCAAAACTTATTTACAATATACAGTATAAGAAATGGTTATTAACATTCGCTAAAGACAGCACTCATATTTCCCTCAGTATAAGTTTTCTTTCAATGCCAAGAATCCGATCCACAAGACTAAACCACACCCTGATAATAGTTAGCATCTTCCCATGAGTGTAATAATTTCTGCCATAAAAAATGTACACTTTCTCTGTTTCCTAGGGATGGGCAAACTGAACAAAGTTGGGTATACAGCATGTTTGGTGAACCCAGAGGGAAGCCCACAAATTCCAAACATAGCATCAAACCCTATTGGAGACCTTTCCTGGTATTTTCTCCTGGCATTTTCAGTGCTAATTTGCCAACTATTGTTAAAAAAAAGTGCACAGGGACTTGGGCACTGCCATGGAAGACATGTAGCAAAACGTTTTTTAGGCATAGTTTAAAAAAAATACAGTCATGACCATATTTTGTCAATGATGGCACCCAGGATCCCCCTGGTTTGTTAATAAAAGAAGATGTCCAGGAAATCTGTCCTTAAGCAGAGATAGTGCTTAACCGCTAAATGACAGATCCCTGGCCGATTCTTTAACCACTTGCCGACCGTATAACTTAGATATGCGGTTGTAAAGTGGCATGGCTGCACCAAATCCCTTACCTAGTATGTAATCCAACACTTCTGGGTCTAGGGCACACATGGGTATCACCGCTAGCTCGCTCCCACTGTGATCACACACAGCGGGAGTCCAGCGGTCTTGATATCTGCTGGCACCCACCAATTGTTCAGTACGCAGGCAGAACAGCGATCTGCCTATGTAAACAAGGCAGATCGCCATTCTGTCAGTAGGGAAGGCATTGATCCTGTGTCCCTGCAAAGCAGGGACACGGATCTATGCCTTCCCTTAGTAAAAGCAACTCCCCCATAGTACACAAGCACTGGCTAGGAACACATTTAACCCTTTGATTGCCCCTGATGTTAACCCCTTCCCAGCCAGCGTCATTAGTACAGTGACATATTTGCATTTTTTTTAACACTGATCACTGTATTAGTGTCACTGGTCCCCAAAAATTGTCAAAAGTGTAAATTAGTGTCAATATCACAGTCCTACTATATCGCTGCTATTACTGGCAAATAAATAAATAAATAAAAATATCCCATAGTTTTATAGTTTGTGGACGCTATAGCTTTTGCTCAAACCAATCAATATAAGCTTACTGGGATTTTTTTTACAAAAAATATATAGCAGAATACATATTGGCCTAAATTGATCAAGAAATTTGATTTTAATGTTTTTATTGGATGTGTTTTATAGCAGAAAGTAAAAAAAAGATATATTTGTTTTGTTTATAGTAATTTGTTTATAGTAAAAAAAAAATAAAACTGCAGAGGTGATCAAATACCACCAAAAGAAAACTCAATTTGTAGGAAAAAAGGACATACATTTTCTTTGGGTACAGTGTCGCACGACCATGCAATTGTCAGTTAAAGTAACGCAGTACTGTATCGCAAAAAATGGCCTGGTCATGAAAGGGGTAAATCTTCTGGAGGGCAAGTGGTTAAAAACAGCAGTCTGTGATTTGGGACACACAAACTGGCAATGTGTTTCAGTTTGTTTTGCACTTTGTCAAACTGCAGATAGGCTCGTCCCTAATTCCTATAGTGATTAGACAACTCAGGGGCATGTGGTTTGAAGGGGAATTTTCTCCCACAGTGCCCATAAAATTCATTCTCATATACATGAAAAACATGAATCCTGTCTACCATTAAACCTATTAGACATTTTAATTATACATTGGCCATGGAAAAAAGTAATAAAAAAAAAATACACACAGGGTATATGTGACGAAGAACATGTCAGAAAAGCGCTTTGTGACCAGATACTGATATCCATGTGTCAATCATTTGCAGGAAACTAAGGTGGAATCCGTTCCGGGTTTTACCAGCCCCCTTGGCAGGGTTGGTTCCGGACCAGATTTTGCGGTCCACTTGTGTCCACCAATAGGTGGTATAAAGGAAGCAGGACTGAAGCAGAGAATTGCTCTTGGCCTGGAACTCAGGAAGTCAAAAAACCTAAAGAGAGCTGCTGAACTGAAATGTGCTTTGCGACTGAAACAATGGTTTGCATTATCTTTGTTTTGTGGGTGACTGGGAGAAGCCCTTCACCTCTGAGTTAGGAGCCAGTACATGTTTAGTTAAAACCATGGATGGCAACAATTTATTTTCTGTTTTATTTGTTTGATTATTCATGCAACCCTTTAAATAAAACTGGCTACAAGTTAGCTTTTAAGAAAAACCTGCTGTCTGGACTACCCTTTTTGCCAGGGAAGGTGATTCCCCCTTTGAGCTAATCCCCCACATATGGTGGATTTGGCATCTTCCTGAACAAGTGGAAAGATGGAGGATGTGTTAAGAGCTCTGCTGAAGGCCGCTGCAACCCAGCAGGAGAACAATTGCCAGCAACAGGAAACCAACCGTCAGTTCGCAGAGGCCACTGCAGCGAAGCAGTAGGCAAATCACCAGCAGCAGGAGAGGAATTGCCAGGCCATTGCAGCCCAGCAGGAGGTGAATCGCCAGGCCATTGCAGCCCAGCAGGAGACGAATGACCAGTTTGCGGAGGCCCTGGTGGAGTTAAAGAAGGGGTCCACAGGTTCCTTGCTGGTGGAACAGAAAATTATATGTGCCAGCTATTACCTGCAGAAGATGACACCTGCAGATGATGTGGAAGCTTACCTCACAACTTTTGAAAGAGTCACTGTTCGGGAACGATGGCAAAAAGAGCAATAGGTAGGACTGTTAGCACCTTTTCTGACAGGAGAACCCCAAAAGGCCTATTATGACCTGGAACCAGATGCTCCCCAGGATTATGAGACACTGAAAGCTGAGATGCTTGCATGCCTGGGCGTCACCATTGCAGTCTGGGCTCAATGGGTGCATCGGTCATACAGTACTGACAAGCCACCCCGCTCCCAAATGTTTGACTTAAAACACCTCACCAAGAAGTGGCTGCAGCCAGAGACTTTGCCGGGCCCTAAGATTGTGGAGCGTGTGGTTATGGATCGTTATTTACATGCGTTTCCTGCCACTTTGAGGAAGTGGGTCTGCCATGTAGACCCTAAGACTGCAAACCAGCTGGTGGACCGGGTGGAGAGACATACTGCTGGCAAGGACTTGTTGAACCCATCCATGCCCCACTCCAGTGTCTCTAGGGGTGAAAAACCACCCGGAGGATCCAGTAAAATTGTTGCAGATTCAAGGGCATGGGGAAAAATAACAAGACTGGTGCTACAGGTAATAAGACTATGGGCTCTGGACCTGGAGACTAGCCAAATAGGTCAGGAAAGTCTCTGAGGCTGTTTAGAGGACTGGGTACAGAACACATAAAATGTTATTGCTGCCATGCATTAGGTCATATTGCTACAAAGTGTTCCCTAAATGATGAACCAATGCTATGTGATAATGCTTGTTTGAAAAAAGCATGTCTCTTTTTGCACAGGTGGCGTGTACTGCATCATGTCAGGGACACATGGAAAAACAAATGTGTGTGATTTCAATTGATGGAAAGCCAGTCACTGCTCTAAAAATTTCTAGGCCACAGCAAGGTACTAAATAGCGAACCCAGATACCTAGTCACCTTAGTAGTCCCAATCCGCGCCAGGTGTATCTAAATGAATAAGTTCTAAGCAGCTACTTTAAACAAAAAGTATAACAGCAAAATCACATAGTCAGCAAGCCAACCAGTAGCGCTAAAGTAGAAAATATGAAGATGTTAACAAGTCCGTTTCTATATACAAAGGTCATGAAAACAGGGTGTCCCAGTCTGCAGAGTCCCAAGAGATATAAATATATGGAGGTCTATGTTTCAAAGTCCATCACCGAACACCACGTGACCATCAAAGAGCGTCCCTCAGGACAGATCCTTACCAAAAGATGTGTGCTAGGCACTCTCATGCACTGAGTTCTGCTACTCACGTGTTGTGCTTCTATATGCACCAGCTGGTCTCAACCTCCACTCAGACGGGTCTCCACACATAGGATAAAATATAAGAAAATCGCACCATAGTGTAAAATCCTTAAAGCTTTTTATTTGTAAAATATTTTAAAACTGCAAGAAGTTCACACATATATAAAGCCTTAGAGGTAACCCCCCAATGTGCAGACTCTTACCAGATGCAGTAAATCAAAGAGAATATCCCACAGGCTGTATAACTCTGCAAGCACACACCGTCCCAGGACATCTTCACAGCCCTTCGGCTGCGTTCCTCCCCTCCACTCTATCCTCCCCGTCCAGCGGTGAGCACGAGCGATAGGAAGTCTCACAGGTGCCTGAGATGACTGACGGCCGTCCTAGCCAATCACGACGCGTTTCGTCGTATCCCGACTTCTGCTGGTGATTGGCTGGACAGCAGGACGGCTCGTACTTATATACCCTGAATACCAGCTGAATTAGAAGGGGGGTATATAAGTACGACCCGTCCTGCTGTCCAGCCAATCACCAGCAGAAGTCGGGATACGACGAAACGCGTCGTGATTGGCTAGGACGGCCGTCAGTCATCTCAGGCACCTGTGAGACTTCCTAACGCTCGTGCTCACCGCTGGACGGGGAGGATAGAGTGGAGGGGAGAAACGCCGCCGAAGGGCTGTGAAAATGTCCTGGGACGGTGTGTGCTTGCAGAGTTATACAGCCTGTGGGATATGCTCTTTGATTTACTGCATCTGGTAAGAGTCTGCACATTGGGGGGTTACCTCTAAGGCTTTATATATGTGTGAACTTCTTGCAGTTTTAAAATATTTTACAAATAAAAAGCTTTAAGGATTTTACACTATGGTGCGATTTTCTTATATTTTATCCTATGTGTGGAGACCCGTCTGAGTGGATTTTGAGACCAGCTGGTGCATATAGAAGCACAACACGCGAGTTCTGCTAGTGCATGAGAGTGCCTAGCACACATCTTTTGGTAAGGATCTGTCCTGAGGGACGCTCTTTGATGGTCACGTGGTGTTCGGTGATGGACTTTGAAACATAGACCTCCATATATTTATATCTCTTGGGACTCTGCAGACTGGGACACCCTGTTTTCATGACCTTTGTATATAGAAACGGACTTGTTAACATCTTCATATTTTCTACTTTAGTGCTACTGGTTGGCTTGCTGACTATGTGATTTTGCAGTCACTGCTCTGCTTGATTCTGGTAGTGTTGTGACATTAGTCAAAGGTGATTGTGTAAATCCTGCAAAAGTTACACCCTAGCACTATTGGGGTTATTTGCATACATGGTGACACACGTGACTACCAGACTACGATGGTTGAGATTGATACCGCTTGGGGCATGGTGACACATTCAGTGAGGGTGATACCCTCACTGCTTCATGAAGACCTAGTGGGGATAGATTTTCCCCACTTTTGGTGTTTATGGGTAAACAAAAGGACAGAGCTCCCCCTGCTGAGGAAACACTGGAACTCACACCAGACCCTTTTGATTTCAAAATTGAAAGGGAAACTGTTGGCGTGTCCGAGGAAGGAGAACATGCTTTTCCTTTTTCTGTAATGGCTGGGGAGCAGAAGGAGCTGGAATCCAGCCCCCAGCTGGAGGTTAATAAACTGAAAGTTATCTCTGACTCTAATAGTGAGAATGGACAGAATGTGGTGCTGGACTTAGAGGTCAGGAAAGATGATTTTTGTACGGAACAACTAAGAGATGCCACACTCAATAGAGCCAGAGAAAACATTAAAATGGTAGATGGGGAACCTGTTGAACCTAATATAGGTGTCTTTTCCCTACTTGGCTCTTAAAAATAACTTGCTGTATCAGGTGGTAAAGCAAGGCGAGGAGGAGGTAGAGCAGCTACTGGTTCCCAAACCCTATCGCCAGATGGTATTAGATTTAGCACATGGGCATTATGGGCGGACATCTGGGTATAGAGAAGACCATGGAGAGAATAACCCAGAGATTCTTTTGGCTCGGATTATAAGTAGATGTCAAAAAATACTGTGAATCATGCCCAGAGGGTCAGTATTCTGCTCCTGGTGGGACCAGTAGTAAAGTCTGCCTGGGGCCATCAGCACATACTGGTAATACTGGACTATGACACGCGATATCCTGAAGCCATTTCCTTGTGTAATACCTCAGCTAAGGCTTTTGCCAGGTATTTAGTCATGTGGGTATTCCAAAAGAAGTATTAACCGATCAAGGAACCCCATTTATGTCCCGAGTCACTAAAGAATTGTGTTAGTTGTTCAAAATCTCCCATATCCATACCTCTGTCTACCACCCGCAAACTAATGGTCTTGTGGAGAGATTTAACAAAGCGCTCAAAAGCATGTTAAAAAAGGTGGGGGACAAAGATGGAAGAAATTGGGATTTTTTACTGCCATACCTTATGTTTGTCAAACGAGAGGTACCTCAGGCATCTATGGGTTACTCCCCTTTTGAACTACTGTATGGTAGACATCCCAGGGGATTTCTAGATATTGCAAAAGAAATGTGGGACGGAGCGACCATGCCTTATAGAAGCATCATTGAGCATATCTCACTGATGCAAGATAGAATCGCTGCTGTCATGTCGCTTGTACGGAAACATATGGAGCAAGCCCAGGGGGGCCAGAGAAGGGTTTATAATCGGGGGGCCAAGACCTTGGTCTTCAGCCTTGGTGATAGAGTGCTGGTACAGACGGTCCCCTAGTTACAAACATCTGACTTACAAACGACTCCAACTTACAAACGGAGGTAGACAACAGGAAGTGAGAGGAAATCTACCCATAGGAAAGGAAATTCACTCCTGTAAGAGTTATAATGGGAAAAAGCTGTCTCCACTGATTCTTTATCACCAAGGTTTGTTTCCACAACAACCCAAAATTTTTAAAATCCAATTATCATTGGGACAGGAAGTGATGTGAAATCTTCTGAACAGAAACATAGACAGCAAAACAAACATTACAGGGACGTTAACCCTTCCCTATGCTAACCAAAAAGCTTAAAAGTCGTTCTTTTGGCTGAAGCTACACTTAAAAAATGTACCTGTTCCGACTTACAAACAAATTCAACTTACAAACAAACCTACAGACCCTATCTTGTTTGTAACCCGGGGACCGCCTGTACTAGTCCCCACAGTTGAGAGTAAATTCCTAGCAAAGTGGCAAGGTCCCTTTGAAATTATGGAAAGAGTAGGGGAGGTAAACAAAAAGTTTACCAGCCAGGGAAAAGGAAACCAGATCAAATATATCACGTTAATCTCTTGAAACCTTGGAAGGACAGAGAGACTTTACTGGCAATGCCAACCCCCAAAAAGGACATGTCTCCTGTGACTCCTGAAGTACCTATAACTGTAACCTTGTCAATGGCCCAACAGTAGGACGTTAAAGAATTTGTGAGTAAGAATAGGGACTTTTTCTCTCACCTGCCCGGACTGACCACAGTTTTACAGCATGACATAATTACGGAACCAGGTGTCCATATAAATGTAAAGCCCTATAGAATACCCGAGGCTAGGTGGGAAGCAGTTGCAAATGAAATAAAGATCATGTTAGAGTTGGACATGATAGAGGAGTCCCAAAGTGACTGGTCAAGTCCCATAGTGTTGGTGCCAAAACCAGATGGAACTATAAGGTTTTGTAATGATTTCAGGAAGTTGAACAGCGTGTCCATATTCGATGCGTACCCAATGCCTTGGGTCCACGAGCTTGTTGACAGATTGGGTAGTGCCCGGTACATAACTACTTTAGATCTGACTAAATGCTATTGGCAGATACCCCTAAGGGAGTCTGCGAAAGAGAAAACTGCGTTTTCTACCTCCCAAGGGTCATTCCAGTATAAACGGATGCCTTTTGGCTTGCATGGTGTTCCTGCCTCATTCCAGAGAATGATGGATTAGCCCTTAAGACCACATTGCCAATACGCAGCTGCCTATTTGGACGATGTGGTCATCCACAGCTCAGATTAGGAATCTAATTTCCCCCGAGTGCAAGCAGTAGTAGATTCGCTTAAGAAAGTAGGACTCACTGCCAACCCCAGAAAGTGTACTATAAGCTTGGAGGAGGCCAAATGCCTTGGCTACATTATTGGTCAGGGGCTGATCCAGCCTCAGATCAATAAGATTGAGGTGGTTCAAAAGTAGCCCCAACCTATAAATAAAAAGCAAGTTTGTGCATTTCTTGGGATCACAGGGTACTATGGGCGTTTTATACCCAATTTTGCCACCATTGCAGCCCCACTGAGAGATCTGATGAAGGGTAGAGGGTCGGTCATGATTAAGTGGAATCCTGAGGCAGAGAAGGCATTTCAAATATTGAAGCAAGTCCTTTGCGCACAACCTGTGCTTATGACCCCAGATTTCACAAAGGAGTTTGTTTTGCAGACAGACGCCTCTGATGTGGGACTGTGTGCTGTACTTTCCCAAGTCAGAGACAGAGAGGAGCACCCAGTGGTCTACCTTAGCAGAAAGCTCAACGGACATGAGAAAAACTATGCCATTTTTGAGAAGGAATGTTTAGCTAACAAATGGGCCTTAGATGCCTTTAAATATTACCTGTTGGGGAGACCATTCAAACTAATCACTCATCATGCCCTTCTTAAATGGATGTGTAATAACAAGGAGAAAAAAATGGGTCGGGTGGCAAGGTGGTTCCTTGCTCTTCAAGCATTTAAGTTCACAGTGGAACCTAGAGCTGAGAACAGGGCTGTTGCTAGGTCTACAAAAGATATAGGGCTAGAGCCCATAATAGAGAAGTAAGGAAAGTCATATGCTTGGGCGGGTATATGCATGTATATGATATGCGGCTGCAGACATAGTACAGATGTCAGAGCCTGCTAACATGGTACAGGAAGTCTGAGGCTGCAGACATGGTTACTCAGCATATCAGGCATGAGTAGTGGTACTGTGCATACATACAAAACATCTCTCAACTTTTGAAGTTGAGAATGAGGAGTATGCCCATGGAGACAAAGACCTCTGGCGCGCATAGCGCACCACAAAAAAGGCGAGTGTGGACAGGCATGATAGTGGGAGGGGCTTAAGGGCAGTGGGGGAGAGATTGTGGGTGGACTACAGATGATATTCAGAGACTATGGATGAACAACAGGAGATAATCAGAGACTGCATATGGACTACAGGAGATAAACAGAGACTGCAGATGGACTACAGGAGATAACCAGAGACTGCGTATAGACTACAGGAGATAACCAGAAACTGCGGATGGACTACAGGAGATAATCAGAGACTGCGGATGGACTACAGGAGATAATCAGAGACTGCGGATGGACTACAGGAGATAATCAGAGACTGCGGATGGACAACAGGAGATAACCAGAGACTGCGAATGGACTATAGGAGATAACTAGAGACTGCAGATGGACTACAGGAGATAACTAGAGACTGCAGATGGACTACAGGAGATAATCAGGCACAGCGGATGGACTACCCTTATCTTAGGGTCCCTACTCCCCTCTTACATCAGTGACCCCCTGCAGATTCTTTTCAGCATGTGGCAGGGCAGTACATTTTACATTGTAAAAAGGCACCTTTATGTCACCGAGACTAGCTGAGATGAGATGTCAGCGGAGCGCCCCCCCACCTGAGCCGACATATCAGCAGCCCGCTCTACCCCCGCCCGCCCGAGTGGTCCGCCCCGAACCAAGAGGTCAGTGGCCCGCCCCCTGCCCGAGCCGAAAGTCAGTGGCCCGCCCCGCCCCCTGCCCGAGCTGAGCCGAGATCTAAGGTGGCCTGGAGAGAGGAGGGGGAGCAGGGAGCATGACAGCAACATCAGCTGAATCTACACAGGAGCTGGCCTTGTTCCCATCCATTGACAATTACAGACTGGACGGGAATGAGTGCAAAGCTCCCTTTTTTCACAGACATAACTCTGCCATCCATGCCCTGTAAGAGACTCTGGGCTATGGGCCCCAGATTCGGGGCTATATCTCCAAAAGCCACCCCCACCCCCTAACAACGCCCCTGGCTGGGAAACTCCAAAATAATGCAGATGCCCTTTCCCGTATCCATTGTCTGGTTTGGACAGTATCTCAGCCGCAGGGGTTTGAGCAGGGGATATGTGACATTATGAAAGGAGAGGTGATCGATGGATGTTATGTTTCACCACGTTCATTTGCAGGAAACTAAGGTGGAATCTGGTCCGGGTTTTACCAGCCTCATTGGCAGGGTTTGTTCTGGACCAGATTTTGCGGTCCACTTGTGACCACCAACAGGTGGTATAAAGAAAGCAGGACTGGAGCAGAGAATTGCTCTTGGCCTGGGACTCAGCGAGGCAAAAGACCTGAGAGAGCTGCTGAACTGAAATTTGCTTTGTGACTGAAACAATGGTTTGCATTATTTTTGTTTTGTGGGTGACTGGGAGAAGCACTTCACCTCTGACTTAGGAACCTGGAAATATTTAGTAAGAGCCTGGATGGCAAGGATTTATTTTCTGTTCGGTTTGTTTGATTTTTCATGCAACCTTTTAAATAAAACTGGCTACAAGTCAGCTTTTAAGAAAGACCTGCTGTCTGGACTACCTTTTTCCCAGGGAAGGTGATCTCTACTTGAGCTACCCCCCACCCCCCCCCCTCCCACAATATACAGTTGTGCTCATAAATTTGCATACCCTGGCAGAATTTATGATTTCTTGGCCATTTTTCAGAGAATATGACTGATAACAAAAACTTTTCTTTCACTCATGGTTAGTGTTTGGCTGAAGCCTTTTATTATCAATCACTTTTTAAATCTTAATGACAACAGAAACTACCCAAATGACCCTGATCAAAAGTTTACATACCCCAGTTCTTAATACTGTGTAATGCCCCCTTTAACATCAATGACAGCTTGAAGTCTTTTGTGAATACCATTAGAGTTGAGCGAACCTCTGGAAGTTCGGGTTCTGCTGGTCCGTCCGAACTTCGGGACAAAGTCCGGGTCCGGGTCCGGACGGAACCCGAACGATCGCACGGACAACGAACGCCATTGAAATCAATGGGGACCCGAACTTTTATGCACAAAAATGGCTGTAACAAAGTCCTGGAAAGCCCTAGAGGGCTGCAAAAGGAAGTAAAATGGGGGTAAGGGTAGGGCAAGTGCCCTACAAAAAAATGGGGACAGGGAAATAACTGTAAATATTTTTAAAAAAATAAAAACATAAAAAAAGCAAAAATGGAGGTGAATGTGGATCATCTTCAAACTGTGTCTAAAAAGTATTAATTAATGGTAGAAGCCATATAACTGTTCTAAAATCATCTTCAAACTAGGGCAAGTGCCCTACAAATAAATGGGGATAGGGAAAATAAATTAAAATCAAGTAAAAAAAGGGAAGGGGGGTGGATGTGGAGTAGGAGCCTAGAGGTTGACTAGGCCGTGACCGTGGCCAGTTGGAGATCCGAGGATGAGGTGTAGG
>BLSH010159121.1:712398-723643 GCA_018402905.1 Glandirana rugosa
TTACACCCCTACCCCGAGACTCGTTACGGAACTCACCATCTACTTCCAAACCTCTGCCTGGTTCATGTACCCACCTTCCGGTCATTCCTTAACCCTTAGTGGAGGACCCCAGTACCATACTTCACCCTTAAAGGTTTCGGTGGTCTCCCTTCCTTATTGTCAGGGTAATCCATTGCACCAATTCCCGTTATGAGGATAACCAACCCTGGTCGACCCAACTATTGTCAGACAACTAGGGTCACCACCAGACCCGTCAAACACCATATACCCGTCGGAATGGTAGACTCTTCTATTTCCCCCGTAATGTGTCATAAGTGTCGAACCCGAACGATTTTTGAAATGTCCGGGTCCGGGTCCGTGCCACGGACACCCGAAAGTTCGGTACGGACCCGAACGTTACAGTCCGGGTTCGCTCAACACTAAATACCATGTAATGCCCCCTTTAATATCAATGACAGCTTGAAGTCTTTTGTGAATACTGTGTAATGCCCCCTTTATCTTCTCAGATGGTAAGGCTGCCCATATACCACAAACTGCCCAGACCACCACTGGGATCAACAGACTGTTATCAACCCAGCTGGTCCCAACCAATAGGAGTATTGCCCTTAACCACGTTACCTAATGGGACTGTTATTCCTTCCCTCTGGTGGCTTTGGAAATTCCCACTTCATACCATGACCCCAGGAGGTGATTCCCAATTCCTTACTGGCCTTCCACCCATGTACTTGGTCCGTCTCCAAACCTTCATCTACCACTCAAGGCATTGCTCAGAGCCCCATCCCCACATTTATACATCAGTCCCTCTTCCAGCCATATGATATTGCCACCAGGACTCAGCATGGAATAGTTACTTCAATACCAGGGTACCCTGGAAGGACATTCTATTCACTACTGCAATTTGGCTCTGATAACCCCCTTCCTACCATAGGGGGAGTGCATGAGACCGCTAAATCCCCCTGTGCGTCCGGACGCTGCTTTTATTGTTGTTGTCTGTCATTCCTGTGTGTGTATACCCAGTGTGTCCTTTTTTGTTGCCCAATAGTCCCCCAGACCTAATATGGGCCTAGTGGTGTAACCCTTGCCCATCAGTATTTATTGCTGTAACATTACACATGTCTTTTAGGTGCTGATAATATTAAAGTGATTTACTATTTTTCGTATACCGGTGTCCATTGCCCATCCCTCACTAATAACATCTCTGCCCTTTGTACCTACACAAAGGACATTTCTGTTGTTTGTTGTTGAAGTCAAATGGGCATCCTATAATGCCCTATCCCTATCCAAGTTATTACCCTCCATAAATAACAAAAAAAAACAAAGTCACAGACTGTTCTCTGTCTTAAGTGTGCCTGTGAAGATTTGGTGTGCCTGACTGTGCAGGATGAGGGATCCCAATCTACTTGCAGCTCCTTAGGGGGTGTGCTACATTTGTTAGACCAGAGCCTTTATAATGCATAGAAGGTTTTTCTGGTGAATATTATATTAAGTGGAAGCTGTTGAATGTGCAGCTAAAAGCATGAAAAGTCTGCATGGGTATGTTTGACAAACACCAAGGTGGTGTTTGGGTGATTAGCAGGATTACAAAACCAGGCTTCTTGAAACACGGTAGTTCTTTATTAAACTCAAAAAGCTTGTACGCAACAAAACAAGAGAGTCTATATCAATTAAAGGAAACTCAAATGCTCCTTGTCAGGATGACATCCCAATAACATAAATATGCATACTTCAGCCAGGAAAACTGGTAAAGGCAACAAAGTCAAAAACACAGCAAACAAAAACACCACAGGGACCAGCCAACAGTGGCATTTTCAGATATATGTGTTCAAACTTAAAGTGGATGTAAACCCTCACATATACCCAGTGAAGTGAACAGCCTCAGATGATACACAGAGATTAAACAAATCCTCCTACATACGTGTTACATGCATATCTGCTGTCTTAAGCTTTATATATTCTTTAGAATTCTTACACGGTGTTAGAATTTTCACTTCCTCATTTAGCACTGGGAGGGTAGTCTTGGCTTACACTGGGGAACAGCTGATTGTAGGAAAGGCACAACCCCCCCTCCACATTGGTAGAAGAAGGAAGATACTTTCAGAGCTGTGCTGTGACAAGACAAGCTCTCTGCTAATATATTTATATCAACCTCCCTTCATCTGCTTTTATCTCCCATCTCAGAGAACTTGTCAGAAGTTATCATGCTGATAACCAGGGCTTTTTTTCAGGGGGAATGCCGGGGAACGCAGTTCAGGCACCTCCAGAACGGAATGTATTTTATGGCAAGGAGTGCTGGAGGGCGGTGGAGGGTCTAGTGATGCAGCCGGTTGAGGGATCTATTGTTGCTGGTAAAGATCTATTTTTGTGTGGGGGGTCTATTGTTGCTGGCAGGGGATCTTATGTTGTTAAGGGGGTCAGTTGTTGTTGGGAGGGATCTACCCTTGAGGGAGAGGTATATTACTGATGGCTGCTGCAGGGTCTATTGATGCTGGCTTTTGGGAGATCTGTTGTTGCTGCTCAGGGTCTATTGTTACTGGGGTGGTACTTTGTTGCTGGGGGATCTATTTTTACTAGGGGGCCATTGTTGCTGGGATGTGGTGTATCAAATTCCATACAAATTACTTAGTAGGGCAAAGTGATACTTGGTTCTGTATTCTCTAAAAGGGGCAGTACAGGGAGGTGGGTAGGGGGTGGAACCAAGGGATGGTGCTCAGAGGTGGGTAGGGGGGGGAGCCAAGGGACGGTGCTCAGAGGTGGGTAGGGGTGGAGACAAAGGATGACTCAGAAGGGAAGAGTTCCTGGAGTTCCTGCACCTATTCTCTGAGAAAAAAAGCGCTGCTGATAACAGAGGAACGAAACAGTAGAAACACACAGACTCAGGGCTTTGGAGAGAGATAAGTAAACACTACAGATATATGTGCATAGGTCAAATTTCATGAATTGGGTTTACATACACTTTAAGCTGGGTGTACGCTAATAGAAATTTCAATTTGTGTGTGGGCTTCCCCCACTTGACAGAAGTCAATTGTTTAACTGACACAGAGAGAATGTCCTAATGGGGGGATTCCTCCATTCAATTTGTATGTGTGGATAAATAAATCTGTTAAAGCAGAACTCTGGGATTTAAAAAAAAAAAAAAAAACTTCTTACCTTTGAAGAGATATGTCCAATTTGGTTTACATGAAGTCAGCTCTGTAATTCGAATGATGCACCATGTATTTTGCCAGGGAGACTCTGTTAGAAGAGTGATTGCATCATATCCTCTTCTCTATGTATATACTACATTTCTCATCCTCTTCTCTCTGTTTATACTACATTTCCCATCATGCTTTGCACATTTCAATGAATGTGAGAGGTACACTAGCCTGTAAATGTAAATGTGAACAAGCCCACTTCAACATAAATCACACCCCTCATTCTGCAGCCAGGCCCATTACTCAGTGACACACAACATGTCTGTTCTCTCCCCTCCAGCCACAGGAGATAAACATATTACCCTTACATGCTTTCTGTAATCATTACTGAACTGTACACACATCCCATAATGATAAATTATACACACTGTTCTCCTGTTATAGCTGTATCGGAACAGTGTGCTCTGCGCTGTGTATCACGATACGGCTGTGACAGGAGAAAGTCACAGAGCGGAGTTCACATAGCAAGCATGCCAGACATTCCAGAAATACCAGGCTTGTCATAGCAGGAGATCTCTGCTATCATTGACGAGTGATGGCAGGCAAGTGGGTGGATGGGGGGGGGCAGGGGGCATTGCTGGCAGAGAGGAGGAGGAGGGAGGAGGGAGGAGGGAGGAGGAAACCACCTCTATGGGTGACACAGACCAGGGGGCTGTGAAACCCCCTCCACCCACTACAGCCCAGCAGGTGGAGAAAGAAATGCCTGCTGGCTGTTAGAGAACTACAAGTGGGCGTGTCAGACCGCTGTCTACCAGTACAGGACGGAGAACGGCCAGAGGTCTTACAAACAGGATGTCAGAGGGGAATAACGTTTTTTCAGCAAGTTCAGCAGGCTACTACAGGGGAACTACAGAGCCCAGCAGAAGATGGATGGTATAGTTGGTGAAGGTAGGAGATCAGCAACAAGAACATGGAAAAAAGTATTTTCCTGGAGTTCTGCTTTAAGCATAACACGGGTTCAGACATTAGTACCAATCCTCTTAAGCCCCGTACACATGCTCAGAAAATTGTAGAAAAAATGCTGCTTTCGAAGCGATCGTATGATAATCGGATCGTTAGTACAGAGCTTTCGAGAACCGATTATGACAGTTTATCTGATATTATCCTATTGGACATGCACAAAGAATGTTTTTGTACAATGCCAGATCATACAATTTTCTTTTAATCAGTACAGTTGTTGTTCGAAAATGCAATACAAATACACTACAACACATCACATCACTTCCGATTTTTTATTCTGTCGTACGAGAATTTTCGTGATTTTAGTAAACTCTTCAGGTTCTCTCTGAGATTAGCATGCAAAAAAAATGGATGATCATTCATCTGATGATAATCTCATTGTGTGTACAAGGCATTGCTCTCTCTCTCCAGCCTTCTTTCTTATCAGCCCTTTCTTTTGTTAACCTGCCTCCTGCTGTGTTTCTTAAACAATCCATCACCTGCTGAACAAATAAATGAGATACCTGCCATCTAAGACACATAACTTTTGTTCCAGAACAAAGAAAAACAAAAAAACAAATAAATTCCTCCATCCACAAAAATGAGTCCAGCTGGACATTGTTTTCTGACAGCAGCACCCATCACTCAGAGAAAATACACTGATCAGTGGCTCTAGCCATTGATCAATGGAACAATTTTTTAACATGTCACTTCAACGTAAATTAGTCTGTGTAATTGTAATATGTGTAATTTCAATTGACAAATACCTGTACTAGTTTACTAGACAGGCAAGGCAAATGCAAGCCAACAAACTCCATAAAAGGTAAATCCTTGTAGAAGTTCATAAACATCACAAATGACAGCTCAGCAAAGAATGGAAAAACAGCAAGGGCAATAGTAAGGTGTAAGCGGGGTAGAAAGGCATGGGTTCTCAATGCGTCAGCACAGAAGCCTGTCCTTACAAGAAACCCTAGGATTTTGGTAATCAGAGTTGTTGTATTGTAATGCCAACATTAACTACAGACAAATAGAGGTGTCTGCTATGTGTTGCCAGTGCTGGATTAGGTATGACATTTTGCTATAATTAAAAGAGCTCTTTCTTGAAGAAGGACTAGAGATGAGCTTGAGTGTCCTTTTTTTTATTTTAATGAGCTGCTGGCCAGGTCAATCCTTCCCCACAGCTCATGTCTTCCACAAAAAGTAGGCTTTGTTCAACACTGCTGTAGACATGTTTACTTATTCACAAGCCTTTAAAACAAGCATTTTAGCTTAATGATGATATACATTTAAACAGACACACGTGTTAGATTATCAAGGAATAATTTTTTACTTAACTTCCACTGCTTCTTTTCCTTTTATCTGTAAAGTGTTCTAATACATACCTAAAGCAAAGGACTGAGCTGTGGCTCTTGTAACATTATGGTGAGAAGTTAGCCTTGATGTTTGGAGATATTTCTGATGTTTCATTCATGATCATTTGCAGCTGCCCTAGGTTTTTTTTTAGTATTGTTAAATATTCTTGGATTTAAGACATGAAAAGCAGTATTCATGGATTAACCATGATCTCAGATATGGAAGTAATACCTATTTAGATATTCATTTTATAAATCAAACTCAGTTAACTGTATTTGCATAGCAATCACACGCACATGGAGGACCCCATCAGTAGATATAACATTTGGAAAAAATAAAATCCCTGTGCAAGGATGTGGTTAGGAGGAAAATTACTAACAAATTAACATAAATAAATTTGACTCTGCTAGTCCTCATGGTACCTAACTACAACTTAATTTCTCCATGAAAAAAGTGCCATAGCTTCATAAACAACAGGGCAGATCAAGCCTTCTTCCATATGTTAAAATCAGCCTCTCTGATATACTGCACAAACTGTATGTTACAGTCTATTGAGTTAGCAAGGGAGACACAAAAGAAAAAAAAACTAATCTAACATTAATAATACATTGGAACAGATAATTTGCTTATTACAAAGTGCAGTGTTTTTAGACTTTCTTTTTTAAATAGGGATGAGGTTTGGATTCAATTCACCCATAGCTTCTCAAGATTTGAGGAAATAGAAAACAAATGCGGCCATGTGTATGGTCATGTGGCTTAGAAGGGTCAGTCATGGGGGATTCCCTGCAGCCTTTGTTTAGTGTATTTTAGAGCAGAAATTAAGTTAGGGAAATATCTGTAAGAAGGGAGAGCCAGGTGCTGTTGCTGTTGATTGATGAAAATGTCTATTTTTGCAAGGAGTCACAGACACGCCAACAGTCATGGAAATTCAAAATAGTCCTAACGGAAGTTTTCTGGCAGTGGTTCCCTTAAGAACAACCTCCACCTTATTCAGACAAGTCTTTGCACTAGTGTCGGTAACAACACATGCAGTAAATTCAATTAGTTCTTACTACTATCACCACTTTAAAAAAAACGCAGCAAAATATTCTTAAAGAATTACCACTGTTTACATATTAGAAAACTGGCAGTAATTAAGACCAGCTCTGAGCTAGTGTATAGAGGTATGCCAGTATTCAAGGTGGGGCATGTCTGTGCTAAGAAGTTGTCATGTCCCGCTGTCCACACAGTGGTCCATCCTCAAACCACTAAACTATTGGCTGGAAGATTCGACGGCTGAAAGCTAAATGTAGACGCAGGGGCTGGGGATACAGGGGATGTCATTATCCAAATGTGGTGAGGCCTATGTCTGGGGAATGACTTGTTACCGGGTGGACAGAGCCTGATGGGGAAATGAGAAACTAGTTCCCCTGACTGAATATTGGCTATTGATCTGCTCACTTCCTTGTGATGTCAATGAAAAGTAATATGGACCAGATTATGAACTAGTCTCTCACCCCTAGCAAAAACTTCCTTAATAATCTGTCAATGTGATGGGAACAATGTTTGGGGAGGGAGGGCAGGATTCCACTGAGGAAGGTATGTTCAGTATGGGCACTCCAAACTCAGTACAGGCACATAGGTAAATGAATCAAATGCAAGCACTGACATTTTCAGCACTGCACCCCAATGGAATTCTAAAGGATGTCTACAAATGTATTGTACAATGGCATTGCAGATTAAGGAGAGATGTTATGTTTCCAGGGACAAATAGATGCTGGTGATCATTGCTGAAGATGTTCAGATTTACACATAAACACACTAACAGTCTCTTCTACAATGCTATAGCAGATTAGGCAATGATTATAGAGTGTTTCCTGAGAGGGTTAGATGCTGGTTCTGATTATTGAAAACATCTATCTACTGTATATTTACTGTATATTACATCTCAGACACCAACTGGAGGTTGTACAGGGTTATAGCAGATTAGGTACAAAATGTTTCTAAGGGCAGTTAGGTGCTGGTGGTTATTGCTGAATATGTACATATTTATATTGAGTCACAGACTCACTCATGGTAAGTCATAACGCATTAGCATAATTTTCAAAATGCCCCGCTGCCAGTGTTGGTAGCTTTACCAAAATGTGCAGATTCAGTGACACCATTACTGCACCAAATTAAAAAAAGAATTACCTCTAGTTTGTAGAAAATGAAACTGGATGCACATAATACTAGCTATAAGTTGGCATACGGAGACAGGAAGTGCCTGTCTCTGTATGCTTTGTAATAGGATGGCACGTTTGCCACGGCTACTTCTTCTCCGGTCACTGATTGTTAAAGACACTGTTGAATTCACAGCCAACAACCTACTAGCAACCAGTGAAAGGCTGCATTCACACCTAAGCATTTTTTAGCTTGAAGCCTGAAGCTACAAGATGCTGGAGGGGAAAAAAAATCAATGATTCTCTATGGAGATGGTTCACATCTCCACTCCAAAACACCCGAAGCCAAAAGCCTGAAAACGCCTGAAGCTCAAACAGGTTTTGGAAGTATTTTTCAGGCAGATTTGGGCGTTTTTCTGCTTTTTACATTGGTGACCTTTTGATCTGTACAAAATTGCAACAAAATTGAGGTAAAAGTCACGGTAAAAATTGCTCCAAAATCACGGTAAAATCGAGTGACTTTCTGCCTGAAAACGACACGCTCAGGGCCCATTCACACCTCAGCATTTTGTAGCTCAAATATGCCTGAAGCACGAAAAAAATCAATGATTCTCTATGGAGATGGTTCACATCTCCACTCAAAAATGCCTTAAGCCAAACGCCCTACGCTCAAACTACTCCCGGGAGGTATTTTTGTTGCGCAAATCGGACATATTCTGGCATTTCTGATACTTTTCTATTGCCATAGAATCAATGGAAAAGGGTCAAATGCGCGTATTAGCGCGACATCGGCGTTGCAAACGCCCGATGTCATGCTACAAAATGTGCGACAAAAAGCTGTAAAAATGCTTGAGAACGTGTCACTCAGGTGTCAATGCAGCCTCAGGTGTGAATGCAGCCTGAGAGTGTCAATTCCAGGCAGAAATTCGCAGGATTTTTACTGTGACTTTTACCGCAATTTTGCCGCATTTTGCCATGATTTTGTACAGGTCAAAAGGTCACCAATGTAAAAAGCAGAAAAATGCCCAAATCTGCCTGAAAAAAATGCTTCCAGAAATTGTTTGAGCTTCAGGGGTTTTCAGGCTTTTGGCTTCAGACGTTTTTGAGTGGAGATGGGAACCATGTCCATAGAGAATCATTGATTTTTTTGCCCCTCCAGCGTTTTGTAGCTTCAGGCTTCAAGCTACAAAACTCTCAGGTGTGAATGCAGCCTGACAGTGGACAAAACCTGATGAGGAAGCTGAGCTCCCTCCCAGCTGCTGCAGCTGTCCCCTGATGGGGATTCAGAAACACTAGTTCTCCATCAGGTCCACTCTCCTTGTGATTCACAGCAGGCAGTGACTGGCTATTAGTTATGGCTGTCTATAGGCTATGGATTCACTCACTGCCTGCTGTCAATCACAAGGGGAGTGGATCAGATGGGAAACTAGTGTTTCTGACTCCCCATCAGGGGACAGCTGCAGTAGCTGGGAGGGATCTCAGCTGCCCTAAGGATGGAGAGTCAGTCTGTCTCATTGCACCTCCAGTGTATGCCACAAATTCATGTATCTTTTACACCAGCGGTTCTCAACTCCAGTCCTTGGGACCCACCAACAGGCCAGATTTTCAGTATTACCTTGGGGAGATGCAGACTAGAATACTGCAATCACTGAGCAGCAAATGATATCACCTGGGATGTATTTCAGTTATCCTGCAAACCTGGTCTGTTAGCGGGTCCCGAGGACCGGAGTTGAGAACCACTGTTTTACACAAACCTGTCTCCAACACTGGCATTTGTCGCACAGATGCATAATAGTATTTTAAAGAGTGTCTTATGCATTCCCCTGAATGTGTTCGGCACACACCTATAGAGGATTTGGTTGGCAACTCAGTGTTTTCCCAGGGAGGTATACATTTTTGTGTGTCAGTAACAACTGCATTTATAGTTTGACTACGGTACCCCTCTTGTTTTATTTTTTTATTTTTTTGGAGGGTCCTATTTTAATTCATGTTTTTCTTTTTTTGTGTTTCATTAAAATATTTATAGACTCACTAGAATGTTTTTTTCTTTAAAATAATTATACTGTAATGTATATTTCTGAATTATACTATAGATGGTAGAGGTCCTGTTCAAAATGGGAATGGGAAGTGATTCAATATTGTGCATGTAGACTGTTACCTGCTTTGAGACAATACATTTACTTAACCTGCCATCTAGTAGTCTGGGGCTAATTTTCTGTGCATTGTCACACTTTTGTGAATCACATTCACTAACGCTTAAAGTGATAGTAAACCCTTCTATCCTTTTCAGCCAAGGAAGCTGTCATCTTGGCCTCTGTTTAATCTTCAACTGCCATGATGCTGCACATGTGATCAGCTATGACACCAGCCATTGGATGGTATGACAGTTTGGTTTAGAACACAACCAATGGGAGTGTTACATTTGGGGCACGTGCCAGAAATGTAACTTGTTTTTAAACTGTTAAATGGATGGGTTTACTACCGCTTTAAGTTGGTCAGGTTTACATGGTCCTCTACTTCTAACCAGGTGTGTCAGTGGGGGCCAAGCTGTTTTAAGAATCATGGCAGAACAGAAGAACCACCCACATCAACATCTCCTGTGGGGTTAAGTGTGAGACACTTATCCACGGCAGAAAAAAATGAAAGTCCAATTAATCTTTATACCCTCTAACAGGGCTGATGAAAGGATTTTTGACACCCTAGGCAAAAGCTAATTTTCTCACCCCCATTGGCACCACCCCTGACCCCAACCCCTTTGCCCTGCCCATGTGACAGGAGGTGGCGCTATACAGGAAGCATCGGCTCTGCTCCCTCTATCGCTTGCTCCAGTACTGCGCCTCTAATTACACTACCGGTGGGACGGAGCAGCTTCCTGAGACTGAGTTAGTTGCATGCTGCAGCCTGCAGAGCATGCAGACCTAGAGGGAAACCAGCAGCCGTGTTCCCCTAGGCAGCAGTATGCCCTAGGCAGCTGCCTAGTTTGCCTAGTGGTAGCACCGGCCCTGCCCTCTGATGAACAAAAATGGTTATGAAGAAGCATTGGACCTAGCTCCCTGATGGAAACTGGCTCAATCTATTTAAGACTCCTAAATATAGGTTCAGAAACCATTTTATGTGCCTTCGCCATGTATATTGACACTAAGTCTTAGGCAGTCTTGGGCAGAAAATGCTTGATGGGGAGGAAGCCTCCTCCCTCACTGACATAAAATAGTTCTAATTTGTGCTTCAGAAACTTTTTTTTTTTCAACATTTATACATTCCTATCTTTACTCTCACTACACATCACTACACCTCACTCACTTGCTCTTCTCCCTAATGCCAGCACCACAACACTCCTCTTTTCCACCAGCTCCCTAAATCCTTCTTCTTTTTAGCAGCAGAGCCTCAACTCAAATCTCAATGCTTAATTTAACACATGCACTGCATGTGGTCATCTAGACTCTGCCATTGTCAATGTGGTCTAGTGATACAGAGACTCTCCATTCTGGTCACCTCTTGGAATGGTGACAACACAATACACCCAACCTAAATGTGTATCCAATGACATAATAAAAAAAAACAATTCCCCAGAGCCAGTGCTTGTCCTGTATTTGTTCAAATACTCATTGATGAAAGTTCAAC
>BLSH010159121.1:738774-768406 GCA_018402905.1 Glandirana rugosa
GGAGTTCCAAAAATTGGAATTACGTAAGATACGTAATTCCATTTTTTGGAGGACACTACGTCGTCGGGGGGTCTCGGGGGGAAAATGAATGGACTTGTACCAGAAAGGTCACTACCCCTACTCGTGTGGTCGAGGTCGGTCACAGAGCCCAGGACTAACCTATCTAACTATCGTCGCGTCGGTAACCGAGGGCGACGACAGTTAATTTAGGTTACTACGCCCTCGGTCCCCGCCCCAGCTCAGGACGACAGATACAGTTACCTGTGTCGTCGTCCTGTACCCTCGCACGGGCGTCCTCACGGGGGTCCCTCTAGCGAAGAGGTAGCCCCGCTGGAAAGACCATGTTCAGGTAAGTAAAAGGGGGGCTCTGGGGGGCTGCTGCATCACAGGAGGTTTTTTACCTTAATGCATAGAATGCATTAAGGTTAAAAACCTTGAGGGCTACAACCCAGGGGCAGACTGACCATTCGGGCACTCGGGCACTGCCCGAGGACCCGGGGTCAGGGGGCCCCCATGAAAGGCTCAGTCTGCCCCTCGATGTGCCCACAGCTTATCATGCAGGATAGAGGAAGTCTATGTCTCAAGGAGGCAGTGAGCTATGGCATCCCTGCCGAGGGTTCAAGTGGCTATATGAGAGGAGTGGGTACTGGCTGGGAGTCATCATAAGCCAGGGAGATGATAGCAGTCACAGGTGCTTTGGCCACCTGTCCCCCCAGGGAATTCAGCAGAGGGGCGGGGCCACAGTATACATCCCTGTCACGTGGTTCAGCCGGTGAGAGGGCTAGAGGCTGCAGAGTGCACACAGAGTGGAGTCAGGTCGGAGATAGCCACCCTGACCTGCCTTCTGTGCAGCAGCAGGTCAGTGTGTAATCACAGCAGTTTTGCATGTGTGTCTACCAGCCAGGCTGACTGAGAGTTCCCTCTTGCCCAGTGGCCATCTACCAGGTGATATTCCCTAGTACACTGAGTGCACACTGATATCTGTACACTGAGTGCCTCTCAGTATACAGATATCAGTGTTATCTATAGGGAATAGTACTTAGTGAGTGATATTCCTTATGTGTTCCCTAAGGTCTCTTTCACACGGGGGTTGCGATCAGGTCCGTCTGTCAGTTTTTCAAGCAGACCTGTTTGGAAGCTCCATTTAGCTCTATGGAGCGAGGGATATCAGCGGTGACATGTCATCTGGCATCCACTGCTATCCATATCCTGTTTGTGAAATCCAGGCAAATGGAAACCCTATTTTTCCATCTGATCGGATGAAAACGGACAGGCAGTCTGTTTTAATCCGATTCCGATAGAGAAGAGCAGGGAGCGGGAGTCCGTCTCTGCACAGTGAGGGGAAACGGACCTGTCATCCGCCTACTCAGCAGGGATCAACAGATCGATCCCCCACTGAGCTAGTGGAGTCTGTACACGGACAAGCCCATGTGAAAGGGCCCTAAGACTGACATCTGTACACTTTGGTGGAAAGGATGTCCCTTACATTGGTGGTCAGAGAGAATAATGTTCTTTACATTGGTGGTCAGAGAGAATAATGTTCCTTACATTGGTGGTCAGAGAGAATAATGTTCCTTACATTGGTGGTCAGAGAGAATAATGTTCCTTACATTGATGGTCAGTGGGAATAATGTTTCTTACATTGTTGGTCAGTGGGAAGAATGTTATTTACATTGTTGGTCAGTGGGAAGAATGCTCCTTACATTGGTGGTCATCAAGAATAATGTTTCTTACATTGGTGGTCAGTGAGAATAATGTTCCTTTCATTGGTGGTCAGAGAGAATAATGTTCCTTACATTGGTGGTCTGAGAGAGTAAGGTTCCTTACATTGATGGTCGGAGAGAATAATGTTCCTTACATTGGTGGTCAGTGAGAATAATGTTCCTTACATTGGTGGTCAGTGAGAATAATGTTCCTTACATTTATGGTCAGTGAGAATAATGTTCCTTACATTGGTGGTCTGAGAGAGTAAGGTTCCTTACATTGATGGTCGGAGAGAATAATGTTCCTTACATTGGTGTTCAGTGAGAATAATGTTCCTTACATTGGTGGTCAGTGAGAATAATGTTCCTTACATTGGTGGTCAGTGAGAATAATGTTCCTTACATTGGTGGTCAGTGAGAATAATGTTCCTTACATTGGTGGTCAGAGAGAATAATGTTCTTTACATCGGTGGTCAGTGAGAATAATGTTCCTTGCATTGGTGGTCAGAGAGAATAATGTTCCTTACATTGGTGGTCAGAGAGAATAGTGTTCCTTACATTGGTGGTCAGAGAGAATAATGTTCCTTACATTGGTGGTCAGTGAAAATAATGTTACTTACCAACCAGCCTGCGACCAACCAGATTAACCTGTCTACGTCAGCGATAGGAATACAGATCACAGAGTGCCAAATTTTTTAACTAAACCCCTGTTTTTAAACACATGCTGTTAGACAGGTTAATCTGGTTGGTCGCAGGCTGGTCGGTAAGTAGAGCTTGGTATCAGCCTTGGATTTATCCTTGGCCCCTTTTTTTGCTGTTTGTTGCCCTCCAATGCTCCTTGGTGCAATGGGCAGTTATAGGTGAGGGCAGTGGTCATTGTTTGGTGAAATAGAATGTGTGCTTGGTATTTGGTCTTTATTTTATTTTCCATCATATACTTTCTCTTATGAGATCTAATTGTGGAAAGCATTGTTCATTCACTTCCCAAGCTTTGGTATTATTGTGATGATTTTTTTCTCTGTTGTGCAATGATGCATGTATTTGTTTATTGACACTTTGGGGGGTTAATTTACCAAAGCTAGAGAGGGCAAAATTAGTCACAATTCTGCAGAGAAACCAATCAGCTTCTAGGTGTTATTGCTAAAACTTAATTAAACAAGCTGAGGTTAGAAGCTGATTGATTTCTCTGCAGAATTGTGACTAAGTTTGTCCTCTCTAGCTTTAGTAAATAAACCCGTTTGTTATGATTTCTTTATGACAAGTGAGTATGCATTATCATGTACATGGCATGCATTATTATTGTACTTTGTAATGTATTTGCATTGAAAGGTTGTCGGCACTTCTGGTATCCATTGGGGGCTTCTGTGGGGTGCTCCCTCTAGATTCAGGCACCACTTGGCACCCTTAGGCCCTTCTGGCGGTCTTCTGGCTCATTGGCAGGGCCGTATTTTTAGGTCTATGGGTGGCCTTGGTGGGCTGGGCCATGTGGGGGCGGTCAAGCGTGTCGCGTGTCCCCGGCGTGTGATGTCATCCTGCCCGGTTCGGTGACTGTATTTTTTATTTTTTCATTTATTTTTTACTAGTAATGACAGTGATCAATAACTTATAGCAGGACTACGATATTGCGGCAGACTATCTGACACTGACACTTTTGACATTTTTAAGGGACCAGTGACACTAATACAGTGATCAGTGTTAAAAATAAGCACTGTCACTGTACTAATGACACTGTCTGGGAAGGGGTTAAACATCTAGGTTGATCATATGGTTAAATGTGTGCTCAATCAGTGCTTTGGTGTACTGTGTGTGGTGCTTTTTCTAAGGGAAGTGATGGATTTTATTCCGTACTTTGCGGGGAAAAAAAATTAATTACTTCCCCAACTGACAGGACAGAGCTCTGACTTGTTTTCTTAGGCAGAGCTCTGTCCTATGTATCTTTCCAATGATTGGCGGGTGCCGGCAGTCATTTAATGGACGCCACCCGCTGATCGGCATCTGCTATGTATAATTACAGCACAGCTGGGTCATCGGTGTCACAAGTCCGCGCCCCCTACCCATATCACTTACATGTATCGCAGCAAGGCGGTTCTGCTGCACTGGATCACATACTAGGTTTGTGATCTGGCTGTCAGGAGTCTGTGGTAGTGAGCTCTTGTAGACTGCCAACGCAGGGTTTCCCAGGGCACAGAGTCTAAGCCTACTTCTTCCCCAGAACCCCTGAAGATGGAGAAGGGCTTGCAGCAAGATGGGACCAGGTCGCAGCCCCCAGGTACACCCAGCCGAGGATGCATGTGCAGAGTACAAGCAGCAGACAAAAGGAAATTCATAAGACAAGCCGAGGTATGGGCAGGCAGCGAACAATCACAGATGGTAAAGAAAGCCGGGGTCGGTACACAGGTAGTCAGACATAGTATAGACAAGCGGTATGCAAATGGGAGCTCAGAGAACTATGACATTGTTCAGGCAATGTGGGGTACACTGAGCATGTCTTATGTAGACAAGCACACTAGGAGGCGGGCAAGAAGTGATGGAAAGGAAGGAAATTAAAGCCCACAGAATAGCAGACGACGTCCATAGGTGAGCACAGCCAATCCACATAAGTGAAAGGAATCCAGGTAGAGAAGTACTGCAGCAAGGAAGTAAGAGTACACAAGCAGGAAACTGCAAGCTAACTTGTGACACTGGCACAGCAGAACTGCCTTGCCACCATACATGTAAGTGATGCGTTTGGCAAGCGGTTAAACTTCCACAAGGGTTCTCTGGCAGATACCCGCTAATCGGCATGTGCTGTGTATAATCACAGCACAGCTGGGTCACTGGTAGCAGGAGCGTATGCCCCCTACCCATATCACTTACTTGCACAGCAGCAAGGTACATGTAAGTGATATGGTGGGCAAGTGGTTAAAAACCAACGAGGGTTCCTTTTCCACGAGGGTTGGCATGCGTGGTAACTGACATACATAGACTCCACCTGATATGTTTTGTTAGAATTAATGTCATCTGGGGCATGGCCATGCAAGAATTTGACATCCCTGAACAATATGACAACTCAGAGGACACCCAGGATCAATCCATTCCTGAATATAATATATGCACACCTCCGATATCCATGCAATTTAAAGAAAAAGCTGGTTCCTTCCACCAAACTAAATACACCAAACCACATAGCACTAACAGAGGGAGAAGAGGGTCAGGGAATACACATAACCCAGTCTGGGCTTCCAGAGGATCCCATGTGGGATGCCCCTTTAAGCTGCCATGAAATTCAGGTTCTACCAAGGGTGGGGCATACTCAAAGGGCACTACCCATAGCCCTAGGGCCATTTACTCATGAGCCAGTAGAAGCATACCAAACAGTGACAGACATGAGCCTGTGTGACCTAGGCACATAAAAACTGACCACACCATACACAATCTAAGAAGAGTAGAGATATACAGTCAGGTCCATAAATATTGGGACATTGACACAATTCTAATCTTTTTGACTCTATACACCACCACAATGGATTTGAAATGAAACGAACAAGATGTGCTTTAACTGCAGACTTTCAGCTTTAATTTGAGGGTGTTTACATCCAAATCAGGGGAACGGTGTAGGAATTACAACAGTTTGTATATGTGCCTCCCACTTTTTAAGGGACCAAAAGTAATGGGACATTAACAATCATAAATCAAATTTTCACTTTTTAATACTTGGTTGAAAATCCTTTGCAGTCAATTACAGCCTGAAGTCTGGAACGCATAGACATCACCAGACGCTGGGTTTCATCCCTGGTGATGCTCTGCCAGGCCTCTACTGCAACTGTCTTCAGTTCCTGCTTGTTCTTGCGGCATTTTCCCTTTTGTTTTGTCTTCAGCAAGTGAAATGCATGCTCAGTCGGATTCAGGTCAGGTGATTGACTTGGCCATTGCATAACATTCCACTTCTTTCCCTTAAAAACTCTTTGGCTGCTTTCGCAGTATGCTTCGGTTCATTGTCCATCTGCACTGTGAAGCACCCCCCAATGAGATTTGAAGCATTTGGCTGAATATGAGCAGATAATATTGCCTGAAACACTTCAGAATTAATCCTGCTGCTTTTGTCAGCAGTCATATCATCAATAAATACAAGAGAACCAGTTCTATTTGCAGCCATACATGCCCATGCCATGACACTACCACCACCATGCTTCACTGATGAGGTGGTATGCTTTGGATCATGAGCAGTTCCTTTCCTTCTCCATACTCTTCTCTTCCCATCACTCTGGTACAAGTTGATCTTGGTCTCATCTGTCCATAGGATGTAGTTCCAGAACTGTGAAGGCTTTTTTAGATGCCTTCCTGGCCTTCCTGTTTTTGAGGCTCACCAATGGTTTACATCTTGTGGTGAACCCTCTGTATTCACTCTGGTGAAGTCTTCTCTTGATTGTTGACTTTGACACACATACACCTACCTCCTGGAGAGTGTTCTTGATCTGGCCAACTGTTGTGAAGGGTGTTTTCTTCACCAGGGAAAGAATTCTTCGGTCATCCACCACAGTTGTTTTTCCGTGGCCTTCCGGGTCTTTTGGTGTTGCTGAGCTCACCGGTGTGTTCTTTCTTTTTAAGGATGTTCCAAACAGTTTATTTGGCCACACCTAATGTTTTTGCTATCTCTCTGATGGGTTTGTTTTGTTTTTTTAGCCTAATGATGGCTTGCTTCACTGATAGTGACAGCTCTTTGGATCTCATATTGAGAGTTGACAGAAACAGATTCCAAATGCAATTAGCACACTTGAAATGAACTCTGGACCTTGTATCTGCTCCATGTAAATGGGATAATGAGGGAATAACACACACCTGGCCATGGAACAGCTGAGCAGCCAATTGTCCCATTATGTTTAGTCCCTTAAAAAGTTGGAGGCACATATACAAACTATTGTAATTCCTACACCGTTCACCTAATTTGGATGTAAATACCCTCAAATTAAAGCTGAAAGTCTGCAGTTAAAACACATCTTGTTCGTTTCATTTCAAATCCATTGTGGTGGTGTATAGAGCCAAAAACATTAGAATTGTGTTGATGTCCCAATATTTATGGACCTGACTGTACTGTGCGCAGAAGGCACATAATATACTGCAGAAGGTTTCCACCCTAAGGATTTTGTACCCACAGTTAATTTTTAGGGACTCCACTCTCTACAGCAATGGCGGCTAGAAAGACCCAAAGAGGTTGCCGAGGAGGTACTAAAATTAAGAAGACACCCAGGCCAAACATCTCCTTCACCACGTTAAAGATGTTTAACTTTTCTACTCCCACCTTGACTCCCTTAGATACCTCTCTCCTACTGAATTTCACTCCAAACACCACACCTAAACTTTTCAACCTCTTCAATGACCTCAACAGGTTTCTGAGATCTCTTTCTATAGTTAGATATCACAATAACATGGAGAAGAACACTTCCACCTTGTGAGATGAGGATGCTCCCTTGGAGATCTCCTGGGATCAAATAGACCAAATGGGGTTGGATATACTCCAAGAATTATAGTCAGAATATGTACCTGAAGAAGGTCCTGATTTCTATCGGCCCAGGCCTGGACAGTTGGAGGTTGATATACATATAAACGTTAGACCTCCATCTAAATTTAGTTCATACTATGCTATAGGACTGTGACATTATGCGAGGTGAGGTAGTAGATTAACGCTATGTGTCGCCTCGCATGCGTTCATTTGGAGTGGACTAAGGTGGAATCCGGTCCAGGTTTTACCAGCCACCTTGGCAGGGTTGATTCTGGACCAGATTTTGTGGTCCACTGGAGTCCACCATCGGGTGGTTTAAATAAACAGGTCTAGAGGAAAGATTTGCTGTGGCCTGGGACTCAGGAATTATCAAGCCCGAGAGAAAGCTGACACAAGGAAGTGTGCTAATGGACTGAAGACAAAAAGATTTGCACTGTGTATGTTTTGTGGGTGTCTGGGAGAAGCCCTGCACCATTCAGATAGGAAGCGCAAATGTTTAGTTAGTGCCTGGATGGTGAGGATTTATTTTCTGTTTTGTTTATTTGTTTTCAACATGCAAACTTTTAAAAAAACCTGCCAACAAGCCAGATTTTAAGAAAACCTGCAGTGTAAACTACCTTTTTCCCAGGGAAGGTGATCCCTATTGAACTAATCCCCCACAGCCCTTACATAGAAACCTTTTATAACATGGTCTATAATAACCTAAAGATGTTGTGTCAACAAAAACACTAAATGTAGTAATTTCTCCACACATGAACTAATGGCTTTATAATACCTCCAGATATTCACTAACATCATTGTAAGAAAGGCAGACAAAGGGGTGGTGTCATTATCTAAAAAAAGCAAGACTAACTTGAGGAAGCACAATGCCCAATGTCGGGCAGCACTAACTATATCAAACTGGAGAAGGATCCCCTACCCATTTTTAGATGGGAACTCATAGATCTGATTGAAGAGGTAGGCATTTGGGGTACAAACAAAAACATTTTTCTCTTCACAGAGTTTTTTCCACTGGGCCATCTACCTAAGGTCCATAAGAGTCGGAAGAACCCCCTGGGTAGACCTATAGATAGATAGATAGATACTTGGATAGTTTCCATCATCCAATTGATCAGAGGCTCCCTGCGTACATTAGAGATTCTGGCCACCTTCTGGAAATGTTAGAACACTATAGATGGGAAGCCAATTAAACCTGGATCTCCTTAAATGTGTCATCTTTATATACATCCATCCCCCACGAAAGAGACCTTTCCATGATTCAATACGTCTTGGTCAAAGAAGATTACTTTAACCGTTGTCAGGCTGGCTTCTAGGTGAGAGCCATCAGGTTTATATTGTATCACAACTATTACTAATTTTCTCAGCAATTTTTCCTTTAGGACTGCCATGGGAGCTATCTTCACCCCAAGCAACGCTAACCTGCTTATTGCACATTGGAAGGACCTGTATACAACAATCCTTTCTCTTACCATCTAGCATATTATGGTCGTTATATTGACAACATAATTATTGTTTGGTAAATCTATCACAATACCATCACCCACTTTTTTCTATTGCAATGACAGTCAATGAAAATTCAAGATTCAATTCACAATGATCACAATCTCATCTTAGATTCAAAACTGCATCATGATCACCAGGCTAGATTTCAATCTTGCACCCATTTCAAACCAATGACAGGCAACCTATACGGTACCTCCACCATGACAGTTGCCACCACCCAATGTACCGTATAGCCAATTTGGCTGCTTAAAGCGCAGTTGTAGCACTTTGGAAGTCTATCAATCACAGAACGAAAGCCTGAAAAAGACGTTTCTGGAGAAGGGGTATACGGCCTTGTCGATTGATAAGGCCATGCCCAAATACCAACAACAATATAAAACACCTCCCTCTGAAAAGTGTAGTGACCCCCCCAACAGCCAGGAGGGGTTCATTCTTTATCACCGAATTAAATGATAAGCATTGAACCATTTGGAGGATAGTCCTGAAACACTGGGCATCCTTAAAAATTATCCCAAGTTGAAAGATCATATCTCTGAGATTCCGAATATAATGTTCAAAAAGTCTATAAACATAAAAATATGATTGCACCTAAAGTCAAAGTGGGCAGCCAGTCTTCCCTCGTCAGCATTCTCACTTTTCTCTCCATCAAGAGCATGTACCAGTGTTGAAAATGCAAATGCTTGACGTGTGTTCTGGTACAGCATAGTCAAAAATATTTCACTGACAAGTTTTTGACCTATTCATCCAGTTTTGTAATCGATTTAATCACCTGTCCATGTGGCCTCTTCTATGTACGGTGGTTAGGTTTGGCCAACATCCTCTGACTTTGTTCCTTGATGAGAAAATGCTTGACATGTGCACATGTACAGCATGGCCAAAAATATTTCATTGATAAGAAGGCCAGAAGATATCCTATTGACGAGTTCTTGACCTGTTCATCCAAATTTGTCATCTATCTAATCACCTGTCCGTGCAGCCTATTCTATGTAGGGAGCATTATCACATCACTGTGCACCAGGTTCGGGGAGCACAGAAGTAATGCAATGGAAACCAGTGCTCCGAATTCCAGTATCTCACGCCACTTCACATTATGTTATAACAGTGATTTATCCCTGCTTAACGTTTTGGCCATCAAATCAATACCTCCCAACCTCTCTGAAGGTGAAAGATTTAAGAAATCATGCTCTCAAGAAACATACTGGATTTTTTACATTGAAAAGTCTGACACCAAGGCGCCTTAATGAAAAACTTTCTATTGTTTTATAAGTTATTGCTGGTTACCATTCTGATCCCCCAAGGTCATTCCTTTCATTTGGCTTTTCACAATCTAGTGTTCCTTTCTCAGTTAGTCTTCCATAGCCTCCCATGTCTTCCCATGAGTCAGGACTCCCGCTCCCTCTTCTTCCCCTGCATAGGTTTTTATTTTGGTTCATAATCCTATCAATCCTTCCCTTTCAGCCCTGCCAATATTGATATTTTTCTCTTCCTCCCCCCATGCATCCATTATTTACCATCTTTATTCTGATTATTTCTTTTTTTTTTTCATTTCATTTTTGCATTGTCTATGTTTTAGGATCAGTTCTGAGTCCTTATACTCCAATCCACCATTTACCTACAGGTACTCCATATGTCATATCAGACCTATCAATATTATTTTTTTTTTTTGGGGGGGGGGGGGCGGCGATATATGGGCTTCAAGAGTGATGGGGAGGGGGTTGGAATGGATTTGGTACACGTGTACTTTTTTGCATGCGCAAATATATGAGTGTATATCGATATACCTAAAGGTCCACTTTCTATTCATCTTTGGTAGCGCATTAGCCAGAGCGAATTCTCATGTTACCCATGGTATCTTATACTGGGTCCAAAGTAGGGTCATAATGATGCAGTCTTACCATTTCATCCTCTTTGATATATCATTGGATTATTTCTTTCCATGAATTTTGAAAACATTTTGCTTTATAGAAATAATTGTGCCACAGGGTTTTTTTCATACAAAATTCTTTTCAGCTTCATATAATGTACTATACATGCTCTTTCATGTTGTTTATTGGGCCATTATAAATAATCCTAATAATATTAATTCATTTAATTTTTCAGTATTTACGATCATTCTATACTTATTTCATATTATTATGTAATTGTATTTATTGTCTTGGTGTATACCTCATTATTTTCATAATCTGTATAGTGGAACATCTGGGACTGTAAAACTCAAGGTCTAGCAGAACTAGCAGATGCAGGAGCAGTGTGACCGAATGCAAATAAAAGTGTGTCAGAGTCGCAGGATCTAAGAAGCCTCCTGGTTTTCACCAGAGCCACTGGAGGTGTGGATGTTGCACTGTTAGCCCCGAGGTTGCGGCTCTCTAACACACCTGTGCAGGCACAGTGCCAGCAAATAGCGCACTACAATGACTCGGGGTACACACAGGATACAAGGTACTACTGAAGCAAGTTAAGAAGAGACACTAGGGGGAGGACACAGGGAACAAGCATGAAGCACAGGAAGGGGGAAGCTGGGCAATAGCACAGAGAAAGATGGATACAGCAAGCAGGAACGAAGGACAAAAAGTAAAACGACAAGAAACAATCCTGTGGAGAGCACCCACAGCAACAGAAAAAAAGGAATGCACGGACAGAGCGCAGACATAGGGAAAATACTGAGAACAATGACAAGACCAAACAAACACACAGAATACAAGTATACTCAAGTGACAGCAAATGCCACAAGAAGCAGGGAGGTCCGGCTACAGTGTGGAGACATGTTGCTTAAACATGTTGCAAAAGTTCATGGTGGATTGGCAGGAATCCAAACAGCTCGGACAGGGCGCAAAACCAGACGCTAGATTGATGTACATGGAACTGTGACATAACCCCCTTATTTACGGGGCCTCCCCGGCCTCAAGGGAAAGCAAAGGTGGAATCATTTTATTAGGCGAGGAGCAGAAACATCAGAAGCGTGAACCCAGGATCTTTCCTCAAAACCGAAACCCCTCCAATCAATCAGATATTGGAGTTTACCACGGGAGACTTTGGAATCCATGATTCCATTCACTTCATATTCTTGAGAAGGATTGGTAGTAGGGGTTTCCAGCACTAAAGAATGAGAAAACGTATTTAAGATCAATGGCTTAAGTAGAAAATGCATGAAAGGAATTGGGAGCTTTGCAAACGGAGTCTATAGTAAACTGGATTGATTCTAGCAGAGATGACATAAGGCCCAATATAATGAGGGGCAAACTTCATGGAAGGAACCTTTATGCGAATATTCTTAGTAGCCAACCAAACCTTGTCCCAGGCTAAAATAGAGGGACACTTCCACAATGTCGGTCAGCAAATCTTGTATCTGTTGGCTGCCCGCAGAAGTAGGGTCTGGACTTGGGACCAAACTGATTTATACTCTTCTGCATGGCATCTAAGGCAGGGATCTCAGGAATACAGGGTATAGGCAGAGGAAGGCATGGGTGTTTACCAAAAACTATGAAAAATGGAGATTCCTGAGTGCTGGTATTAAGATGATTATTGTGAGCTAATTCTGCCAAGGCAGAAGGGCAACCCAATCATCTTGGTGGACTGACACAAAGGCCCGAAGGAACTGCTCCAAGAACTGGTTGGTTCTTTCAGATTGTCCATTGGACTATGGATGGTAGACCGAAGTAAACTGCAGTACTTCCAAAGATTTAAAAAGGATAATAAAGTCAAAACATGAGAAGAACAGCGACCAATGAGCCTGCCGAGGATTCAAGTGGCAGGCAGAATGGAGGTACTGCAGATTCTTATGATCCATGTAGATAGTGATCCAATGAGGTGAGCCATCCAGAAGGTACCACCATTCTTTCAGAGCTAATTTTACAGAAAGAAGTTAATGATCTCCCAAGGAGTAATTTCTCTCTGCTTCAAGAAAAAAAGCACAAAGATGTTTAACCCCACAAGGTGACAGAAAAAGAATGACCCTAACTCCTACAGAGGAGGCATGAACCTTGATGGAGAAGGGCTTGGAAACATCAGGCCTCAGAAGAGCAGGACCAAAGAGGAAAGCCTGCTTTAGGGCATGAAAGGCCTCCACTGCGTCAGGTGGCCAGTACTTAGTATCAGCAAGGGCTGTAATGAGTGCAACCAGAACAGAATAGAGCCAATTGGAGATAGCTGCAACCTTTTCAGGATCCATGAAGAGACCGTCTCTGGAAACAATGTAGCCCAGAAAAGGCACTTGATTTTGTTGAACGAGGCATTTCCCTGCTTTAGGCCTATTTTCATGAAGGCATTGGAGGACTGTACAGACATGAAGTCTGTGCGTAGGGAGAGCTGAAGGAAAAATAAGAATATCATCAAGATATATTACTACTAGAGTTGAGCGAACCCGAACTGTAAAGTACCGAACTTTGGGGTGTCCGTGACCCGGACCCGAACCCGGACATTTGAAAAAAAGTTTGGGTTCGGGTTCAGGGTTCGGCTATTTGATCCCACCTGTTGAATAGCTGCAGGGCAGCTAATCAACAAGCGTTTCACTGGTTTGCCCTTAGAAGCCATCACAGCCATGCCTACTAATGGCATGGCTGTGATTGGCCAGTGCATCATGTGACCCAGCCTCTGTATAAGCTGGAGTCACATAGTGCTGCATGTCACATGCTCTGAGGCTAGTGTAGGGAGAGGATGCTGCCGGCGCTGTGAGGGACAGATTGCAGATATAATAACATCTCATCCTGCATTACAGAACGATCTGATTCTGGACTAGGTAGAGATTACTACTACTGCTTTGAGGGACAGATTGCAGATCTCATCCTGCATTACAGAACGATCTGATTCTGGACTAGGTAGAGATTACTACTACTACTGCTTTTAGGGACAGATTGCAGATCTCATCCTGCATTACAGAACAATCTGATTCTGGACTAGGTAGAGTCTACTGCTTTGAGGGACAGATTATTGTTCTAAAATCATCTCCTAGTTCTATAGGGTCAGGTTCCTGCTGTTGCTGTAAGGGACAGATTATTGTTCTAAAATCAACGCCTACTCCTATAGGGTCAAGTTCCTGCTGTTGCTGTAAGGGACAGATTATTGTTCTAAAATCATCGCCTACTCCTATAGGGTCAGGTTGCTGCTGTTGCTGTAAGGGACAGATTATTTTTCTAAAATCATCGCCTACTCCTATAGGGTCAAGTTCCTGCTGTTTCTGTAAGGGACAGATTATTGTTCTAAAATCATCGCTTACTCCTATAGGGTCAGGCTCCTGCTTTTGCTGTAAAGGACAGATTATTGTTCTAAAATCATCGCCTACTCTTATAGGGTCAGGTTCCTGCTGTTGCTGTAAGGGACAGATTATTGTTCTAAAATCATCGCCTACTCCTTTAGGGTCAGGTTCTTGCTGTTGCTGTAAGGGACTACTCCACATCCACCCCCCCTCCCCATTTTTATTTTTTTTATTTGATTTTAAGTTATTTTCCCTATCCCCATTTTTTGTAGGGCACTTGTCCTACTCTTACCCCCATTTTACTTCCTTTTGCAGCCCTCTAGCACTTTCCAGGACTTATTTACAGCCATTTTTGTGCCAAAAAGTTTGGGTCCCCATTGACTTTAATGGGGTTCGCGGACCGCGGTCAAGCTCGGGTCAAGTTCGGTACCGAACCCAAACTTTTTCGCGAAGTTCGGCCGAACCCACCGAACCCGAACATCCAGGTGTCCGCTCAACTCTAATTACTAACATAATACAAACATAAAGGATGTCAAAGAAGATCTCATTGACGAAGTGCTGGAAAAACGCCAGGGCATTACAGAGGCTGAACTGCATCACTAGATATTCATAATGGCCATCCTGGCGTTGAAAGCAATCTTCTACTCATCTTCTTCTTTGATTCAAATTAGATTATATGCTCCTCTTAAATCGAGTTTCATGAAAACATGTGCCCCACAAAGTCGATCAAACACAGTAATAAATGGCAACAGATAAAGGTTTTTAAGCACTTCAGCCCTGGAAGGATTTCCCATGTTAGGACCAGAGCACTTTTTTCCCCACAAATAGAGCTTTCTTTTGGTGGTATTTGTGATCACCACTATAAACAAAGAAAAAGTGACAATTTTGCAAAAAAAACAATATTTCTTACTTTTTGCTAAAATACAAATCCAAAAAAAATATATAAAAAAACAAATTTATTCATCGGTTTTGGCCGATTTATGTTCTTCCTCATATTTTTGGTAAAAAAAAATCACAATCGACGTTTATTGATTGGTTTGCGCAAAAGTTTTTACAATTTACTGGTAATGGCGGCGATCTGTGATTTTTATCGGGATTTTGATATTGGGGCGGACATGTCGAACATTTTTGACACTTTTTTGAGACCAATGACATTTATACAGCGATCAGAAATTTAAATATCCACTGATTACTATATAAATGTCATTGACAGTGAAGGGGTTAACCTGGGGGGCGCTCTAGGGGTCAACTGTGTTCCCTGGGCATTTTCTAACTGTGAGGGGGCTGGGCTACTATGGCCATAAGAGATCTAACTGATCCCAGTGACAGGGATCAGTAGATCTTTTAAATGCCCACTGACAGAGCAGGGAACCGCTGTGTTTACATCGGCGGTTCCCCGTTCTTTCTCTCTGCAAGGTCATTGTGGCTCGCCGGCGGACATCGGGTCCGCCCAAGCCGTGGGCACACTCCTGCAGAGTGTGGCGGGCACGAGAGTGCGAGCTGATGTTTATAGGTGGCGATTTGCGCTACAGCACCACCCTGCAGCAGTAAATGTACACGATACGGTACAGAACCAGTTAACCGTAATGGCATTGAATCCCCAGTAATCAATACAGGGGTGAAGAGGACCACCTTTCTTCCCAAGAAAGAAAAACCCCACTCCGGCGAAAGAAGAGGATTTCTGGATTCTTGAGGGATGAAAATTATGGTCTAGAATACCCCCCCTCTAGATACACTAGCCTTGGAAGTTTCCCAGCTGCTGTTGGCACTGTTTTAGGAAGTGTCCTTTTTGTCCACAATAGATGCACAGTCCCTGGGTCCAGCGACAATTCCTTCATGCATAGGCCTTTCTTGAGAAAAGAGAGAGGTGATGTTGGAAGGTACTAAGGGGTGCTGGAAAGTTGGAGCCACTCGAGGAGCCAAGAATTTACTCTACTGAGCCTTTTCCTGGAAGCTCTCCTGGAAAGAGGTGTCTATCTGGATGGCCAAAGAAATAAGGTTATCCAGAATGGTGGGAATTTCTTGACCAGCCAATTTGTTTTTAATAGGTTCCATCAAATCTTGCCAGAAGGCCACCATGAGTGCTTCATTGTTAAAGGAGAGTTCATCTGCTAGGGTGCGGAACTGAATGGTGTACTGTTCAACAGTGGGGTGCCTTGACAGAGGCGAAGAAGTGCACCTGCAGCAGAGGATGCATAGCATGGCTCATCAAAAAAATTTTTTAAAGAGAGTAAGAAATGCTGTGATATCATTGGTTACCTGATCAAACTTTTCCCACAGAGAGGCCCACGCCAAAGGCTCCCCAGAAAGAAGGGAAATCATCTTGTGACCTTGACCTGATCAGAAGGAAGTAAGTGAATATCACATAGGTTAAAAAACCTATGGCAGGCCTTAGGATCTCCAGAGAATCATGGCAGAGCTGGAAGAAGAAGCATGTACACCGCCGCCGGAGTGGTTTGTGGCCAAGGAAATATATGTGTGCTGCTCAGGCTCGGTGGTTAGGGGTATGTAGCCAATGCTTCCACAGCCATTGCTAAAGTGCTGATAGGGGATGGAACCCATCCTGGTTCCTGTAAGACTTCAGAGAACAATGGAGTGGCCCCTGGAAATTGCACATCTAGGTATCTTGAAATGGTGAGTAGAGTAGCAATCTCAGCCTGGACTCCAACCAGGCCACTCCCCCAACGCATTTCACTCACGCATTGGGGTCATGGCCTGGTTGGACTCCAGGCTGAGGTTGCCACTCTACTCACCATTTCAAGATGCCTAGATGTGCAATTTTCAGGGGCCACTCCATTGTTCTCTGAAACGGTATGTGGCACAGGGGCTGGCTGAGGTAAGTCTGCAGACACTGGAAGTAAAGCTTGGAGTTGATCCAATTGAGTCTGGAGATGATGAATAACCTAAACTTGACTAGATTTTTTAGCACTGAGCCTTTGGAGAAGTTGCTCATTGAAGTCTGCCGGTGATGGGGATTTGTCTGTAAAAGTTTGAGCAAACTGTCATGACCTGAGGATTGGAACACCCGGGACTGTAAAACTCCAGGTCTAGTGAAGCAGTAGGAGTGACTAAATGGGTGCGCCAGGGTACTGGTCCAAACAGATGCAGGAACATGAGTTGTCTGGTCTTCACTGGAGGTGTGGATGTTGCACTGCAAGGCAGCCCCCAAGTTGCAGATCTCTAACATGCCCGTGCAGGCACAGTGCCAGCAAATAGCCCACTGGAAGGACTCTGGGTACACACAGTATACAAGGTTCCAAGGAAAGACTACTGCAGCAAGCTAAGAAGAGACACTAGGGAGAGGATGCAGGGAACAAGTGTGAAGCACAGGAGAGTGGGGGAAGCTGAGCAATAACACAGAGAGAGATGGACACAGCAAGCAGGAATTAGGAGCAGGTGGCAAGACTGTAGCTGCTGCCAGTCCTGCCACATTCATCTAAGTATGTACTCCTTACAACACAATGACATGTTTGGTCTTCTCCTTGTTTTGTAAGTGTATTACTTATGTATTTTATTGGTTCATTGAATAGAACTACACTACACTATGAGCTGTTTGGTGCCCCTTTCCACCCTCTTGTTTTATTAAAAAATTAAACCAGTTACATAATCATTAAAAAAAAATCATAACTTATATTTAAAGTCTATCTATCTATATTTTAGCTTCCTTTAATTCACAGTCCAGCAGCATTAATACTGGAAAGGGCAATGTCCTGAGACAACCTGTGCTCCGTTTATTTTGTCAGAGTGCCATCACAGGGAGAATAACATAAGTATTACCTCATCAAGGTGCTGCCTTTACTTCAGGCTGCTGCTGATGGAAGGCTGCTGATGGATCCTTGTTTAAACTGTACTGCTTAAATTCACTGAAGGTCAGGGGCATGATTATGCTGTCTTGCATGGATCAATATTGTCTAAACAGAATTACACTTTTTTTTGTCAAGTTTGACAAATATATGTGTTTTAACTCTATACTTTGCTGTTTGTTTTAAGAAAATTGCTCTGCTTCTGAAAATGCTGATATTATAACACAGGCACAGTACAATCTCATGCATCAAATTAAAAGTGTGATAGAAAGGTTTACAATAATTCTATATCAATTATGTCCTCGTGCATGTGGATAATTGTACAATTTAACCTAAATCTAGGGGATTGTTTAGTCCAACCTTTTGTGCAATATTTCAGAAGTGTACTTGGATACACTTTCTAAATGTAAGAAGCAGCATGCTTCAGTGTTTAAATGTAAGTATATTAAAGGAGAAGTGTTGGCCAAAGCTATTGTGGCTCTACTTCTCCTGTAGGTCACAAGAATGCAGTTTGTTCTATCAGAGGAATGTGACCTCTCAGTTCTCAGTGTAGAAGCAGCAACTTCTCATTTAAGATATATTTTCTATGACTTGGAAGTTACTTACATTTGAGCAGAAGTGATCATCCAATTGGCTGAAAATTGGTAAAGTAGATAGTCGAAGAATTTCACCCCAAGATTTGTCTTTCAGCCACGTGGGATCTGGGTTGGCTCGAGGAATCTCTAGTGCAACTCCACCAGTGAGAAGAAAATGACATTCTTCATTATTGACCAGACTTCTGTTCCTCTGTATACCCACACACAACAGAAAAGAAAATAGCAACTTGTGCTTCTCAAAGAGAGAGCAGCAGACTTTTTCATATATGCTAAAAATGAAAAAGAAACAAAACATTAACATTTCTAATATAAAATGATGATATTGGATGCACAAACACTGAGCTTCACATTATTTTATGATCTATTGAAGAGTTTTTCCTACTGGCATAGTCATAAAAGTAAATATGGATGGCTGTCGAGACAAGCAATGTGCTTTACCAGTGCCCCTTTTTTGAAAAAATCCATAGAAGTATGTGTTATGGTTATGTTAAAGCATATCTATGGACAAAATTTAAAATATATATATTTCCAACTGTTTGTACCTTACTACTACAATATTGATCTGAACAATCTTGAAGTTTGCAGACATACTTTGTGAAGATCTCTACACATTTACATCTTTGAATTGTGTGACAGAACCTGTCTTTTGAATTAATGAGGTGCTGAGAGGAGGAGTTTAGGGAGGCACAGTCAGCACATCAATCACAGCTTGCAGGCAGCAGGTAGCATGGTACCAAGGTACCATGGGATATATATTCTTTAGAGATTGGAAGCTAACAGCAGAGTAGAAGATGCAAAGCATGCAGGAAATCCAAAAAGCTGTGAAAAGGGGATGATCAGCAAACGGGGAGAATTCATCAAATGAAAGGGGATTTTCAAATAAACATATATTGTATTGTAGAAAAAATAAGTATTGCTAGTATAGCTATTAAATGCTGATGTTATAAAATGAAAGTGTATGCTGTTACCATAGATCTAAGTGTTAGGCCTCATGCACACAGAACGTTTGGCCAGCTTTCATATATGCCTTTATTCCAGGCAGCAGCATTTTAGCAAAAAAAAAAAAAAGCTTGACATGTAAACACTCATAAATGTGGCTAGGCGCATTTAGGCGAGTCTAGCTCCTGGGAGTTAATTCATTTCATTGGCCAAGTAATAATCTATTCTGCCCACTAAAATTAATTAACATTCAAATGATTAATGCACCTATCATTAGCATGTGTTTAGGCACATTTAGACACGTTTACACACATTTACACGCATCAAGCATTTTTTTCTGTCAAAACACTGGTGTTCCTAGATGCACTGTCAGTTTTTTTATTTTTCTTTTCTGTCTCTAAACACCTCTGAATGCATATGTGGGCATAGACACATAAGTTAACATGAAAGGGCAGTTAGAGACTGATAAAAAAAAAAAAACAGGTGCCACGAAAGCTGCATTTGTAATGCTTACTGTGCATGAGGCCTTCAGGATAGTTTCAATACTCATTTTTATACTAAGCTTTGGGGTTAAGTTTCAGTGTTATTTGAAGGTTTAATGATAAAACCCAACTCTAGGCAAAAACAGTTTGCCAATACAGTGGGGGGTCACACTGCATGGGTCAATTGCTCATTTTTGTCCAGGGGATTGGAGAAAGCTTATACTCACCCGATCCTCAGCACCACCTGAAAATGGTTCTCCCCCACAAAGGACTGTTCTTGAACTCTTGTTAGACCGCACTTTAGCCATGATGATGTCAGGAACAGTCCACCACACAAGACCACTAGCCCTCGGAGGGGAACAGCATCCACAAGAATCGGTCTTGTGCAGGGAGGATCAAAGGATTAGGAAAGTATATCTCCGTTCTACAATCCTCTTAACAAAAATGAGTAGCAGACCCACACAGTACATGCACAGCCCCACTACATTGGAACATTTTTTTTTTTGCCCTGAGTTGGACTTCAAGAAAAAATGTTAGTGGGAAGGTTAACTACTAAAGTAAACCTCTCATGAGAGAAGTATGGACATGCCTTTTCTGACATATTTCAGAAAAGACTTGTTTCCTGCCTTTTATTCTGAATTGCTAGCCCAGAACAAGTATGCAGGCCAGGAATGCTGGAATGCAGTCAGTTCTTAGCTGCATACCTGTTCCAGGTCATCCACAAAAGTATCAAAGTAAGATGATCAGTGTGACAGCCAGTGAAATAGCATTTTTAGAAACAGATATCAGCAACAGCAGCCTTCACGTTTATCTCATGGCAAACTTCCTTTAAAGTGATTGTAAACCCATATTTTTTAAAAAATAACAAACATGTTGTACTTAATCTGTTCTGTGCAATGATTTTGCACAGAGCCGCACCAATCCTCCTCTTCTTTGGTCCCCTGCTGGCGCTCTTGGCTCTTCCTCCTGCTGAGTGCCCACCATAGCATGCTGGTTCGCTCATGAGTCATGCCTTGTGTGTCCATTGCACTCCCCCCCACTCCCTCATCCCTGGCTGTGACTGATAGGAGCAAGGAGAGGGAGAGAGCCGCTGCTCTTGTGCACAGCACTGGTTTAAAATCAAGCTCAGGTAAGTATAAGGATGGGCTGGTGGGAGCTGCACTTTTCTACCTTGCAGAGAATGGATAAGGTAAAAAAACTTCAATCTCTAGAACCACTTTAGGTTACGAAGGGATAAACATTAAAATGTCAGTCCATCTAGTGACTAGTGATCTTTTAGTAATAGGCAGAATCTGGTAGGTTGAACTCCCCCCAGCTTCATATGTTTCTGGTAATTCTATGACAGGATCTCCCTAACATAATTTTCAATTCTATTTCCATCAGGTATAGAGTTTATGTGTTCACACCTAATTTGCATGTTCCAACCCCTTATAACTAGGGATGAGTGACTTGACCAAGGTTTAATTCACAGAAACAATTACCATCATACATTTCAAAAATAGCAAACTTTCTTTTTTTTTAAACAATAGAGTTTTATCGAAAAGTTATAGGCAAGTATACAGCAGCTTGTATTAGTACGTATTCAAAAAACACATAAACAAGGTTATCCAAAATAACATTATACATGTGGTGTACAGAGAACAGACATGGGTTGTTAAGACAAATGATCCCTTATTCCTGAAGTTATCATCCTTCTCTCACAGGGAAAAGCCTACCACCCCATTTGGGAACATACTGTGGTCAGGCCTAGATGGGGTGCAGTAAGGGGTCATTGTTGTTGCCCATCTCACAGAACAGAGTGATCTTTTAAGCAATGTGGGCCGAACAAAACGGTTACAAATGGAAACTATGCTTAAACAATCCTACATGTCTCTGAGGTGAATTTCCAACAATATATTATGGAGAAGGTTAGTACAATGGCTATAGATGCTGTGGGGGAGTAGCCCTGGTTTGAGAGGATGCATGATATGAGAAGAAGGAATTTTTCACAAGACTTTCCACACTCCAAATATAGCCCAACCCAAGCCGGGGAAGGAAGAAAGATAATTAGAGGTACAACATGGTAGATACAAGTTTCCAAACATACAATGTCAGAGGCCTGAATACACCTGGAAAGAAACATAGGCTAATGAGAGAATTGAAACAATATGAGGCAGGAGTTGTGTTCCTACAGGAGACGCACATATCCCATGACTCCAACTTAAAATTATAATCAAAAGAGCATCTACTGTGGTACTATGGGGAATCGGGGACAAAAAAGCTAAGGGGGTTGCAATAGGATTTTCCAAAGCAACACAATTTAAAATCGATGAAAGGTTGGTAGACTCTGAAGGAAGATTCCTATTTTTAAAAGGGAAGCTATTCAATTCTAAATATACACTGGCAAATATATATTGCCCAAATAAGAACCCAATACTAGAAGAAACCATTAGAAAATTAATAGAGTTTAAAGAGGGACCTGTAATTTTGGCAGGAGACTTTAATTTTTGCATGTATCCTAGCATGGATAGTACGTCTCATGTTTGGGAGAAGTCCCAGCAGATAAATAGGATAAAGAAGATCCTATACCAACATCAGCTGGTCAATGTGTGGAGGGTGCAACATCCCAAGTCATTGGACTACGCATGCTATTCCCCCGTCCATGGGACGTACTCAAGGATTGACTACATCCTGATAGCACACAGATACTTGGAGTTAGTTAAAACAACAAAAATTTAAATAACGACTTTATCAGATCATACCCCAGTCTCAATGAAATATCGAGTCTCAGTGAGTAATGATAAGACAAACAGCTGGCAACTAAATGAAAGTTTAATACAGGAGGAGGAAGTAAAAGAAAGGATAAAAATGGAACTGTCACAATTCTTCTCAATTAATAACTCCAATGAGGTGGCCGAAGCAACTATATGGGAGACCCATAAGGCCTTTATAAAGGGGCATACTAATTTCGATAGGCGCGCAAAAGAAAAAAAGAAAGAGATAGAAAAAGGGGAGAACTGATAAAAGAAATATATGAGTTGGAACAAAAACATAAATATAAAAGGGAAGAGGAGGTATAGAAGGCGCTAATGCAAAATAGGGACAAATTAAAAGATATAATGGACCAAGAAATGAGATGAGTCTGCAATAAGCTAGATAAGGAAAGATATCAAGCACCCAATAAGACCGGGAGACAGTTAGCAGGTATGCTAAGAAAGAAAAAAACTAGAAATTTTGTAGAAAAAAATAAAAGATATAAAAAAGGTGAAATGGTGTCTACAACCTCAAAAATAGCACAGGTCTTCCAGAAATATTATAGTTTCCTCTACTCTTTAACCCAACAAAGGAAGGAAGGGAAAGATCTAAACCAACAAGCGAAGATCAGGGAGTACCTAGTAGTGGACCTGCCTAAGATAGCAGAAGACAAATTTGATTTATTAGAAGGACCCATAACAGTGGAAGAAATAAATACAGCAATAAAGGAAGCCTCAATAGGTAAAAGCCCCGGCCCAGACGGGTTTACACACAGGTATGATAAGCTGTTCAAGGAACAACTGACGGAAAAAATGTGCCTATATATGAACGGTCTGGGAACTGAATGGGAGATGAGAAAGGAGTCACTACTGGCGTCAATAACGCTAATACCTCAAGCTATAGGCCAATTGCATTATTAAACGCAGATCTAAAAATATTTGCAAAAATACTTGCAAATAGGATGAAGAATGGATCCACCCTGACCAGGTAGGCTTCGTCCCAGGGAGGGAAGGAAGGGATAATGGCCTAAGAACACTCCTTCTCCTGAATAAAATGAAAACAGGGGGACTCCCCAGTCTGCTCATGTTTATTGATGCTGAAAAAGCATTTGACAGGGTAGACTGGGGATTCATGATAGGCACTCTGGAGGTGAGAGGAATAGGCCCAAGAATGCTCAAATGGATTAAATCCTTATATAATCATCCGTCTGCAAATATCAAGATAAACAGAGCAAACTCAGCAGCATTCGAAATGTTCAACGGAACAAGGCAGGGCTGTCCCCTATCCCTTGAACCACTATTGTCAAAGATTCGTAAAAACAATGACATGAAAGGAATTAGGATAGGAGTAGAGGATCACAAGTGCGCAGCATATGCGGACAATGTGCTGCTTTATATCTCTAGCCCCAGAACTTCACTCCCCAATATATTTAAAACCTTAAAAAATTATAGTGCGCTTTCAAACTTCAAAATAAACTGGTCTAAAACAGAAACAAAAGAGAAGGACAAGACCTAAAACAAACCTTCCCATTCTCCTGGGAGTCATCAGAACTGAAATACCTAGGTATAAGATTAACGAGAAATGCAGAGAAACTATTCCAGACAAATTATATATCATTGTTGAATGAGAAAAAAAATAAATAATCCAAAATGTATCAAATAGACCCATTTTGTGGATCGGAAGGATAAATGTCATAAAAATTACTATCATCCCGAAAATATTATATACATTTCAAATGTTACCTATTCCAGTACCACAAACATGCTTTAGAGCCTTTAAAGGGATGATACTAAAATATATTTGTCGAAGCGGGAAACCTAGAATACAGTTTGCAGTATTAACCACTTCAATACTGGGCACTTAAACCCCATTCCTTCCCGGACCAATTTTCAGCTTTCAGCGCTGTTGCAGTTTGAATGACAAATGCACGGTCATGCGACACTGCACCCATATGAAATTTTTAACATTTTTTTCACACAAATAGAGCTTTCTTTTGGTGGTATTTAATCACCTCTGGGTTTTTTATTTTTTGCTCTATAAATTAAAAAAACTGAAAATTTTCAAAAACAATGCATTTTTCTTCGTTTCTGTTATAACATTTTGCAAATAAGTAATTTCTCTTCATAAATTTTGACCAAAAATTATACTGCTACATTTCTTTGGTAAAAATAACCCAAATCGGGGTTTATTTGGTGTTGGCGGACATACAGATGTTTTGGGGACTGTGACAGATGTGACGGGGACAGACAGATGTTTTGTGTATAGTGACAGATGTGATGGGGACAGACAGATATTTTGGAGACTGTGCCAGATGTGATGGGGACAGATGTTTTGGGGACTGTGACAGATGTTTTGTGTATGGTGACAGATGTTTTGTGTATGGTGACAGATGTGATGGGGGACATACAGATGTTTGGGGACTGTTTTATGGGGACACTTATGTGTATGGGGACAGGGGTATCAGTGGTTCTTGGTGCACTGTGTGGGGGGTGATCTGTGAGAGCTCTCTGCATGAAATCATCATCATGCAGAGAGCTGTCACATAGCTGCAGCTTCCCCCCCTCCGCACTGAGCTCTCACTGAGCTCGGCGGGGGGAGAACTGTCACAGAGACGTTCTTCTCTGTTTACAATGTGATGGCTGTGATTGGACACAGCCGTCACATGATCAGGAGGGCCATTCACTGCGCCCATATACCGATCTCTGCTCGGCTGGATCCTGTGATCATAATGATCACAGGATTGAGCCGCAGCACGCCGCGTGGCCGCGCTGCGAGCACCCTTTCTGCAAGATGTAAATACACGTCCTGTCAGAACGGGGAAGCTCCCACCCGGCCACTGTATATATACGGTATACTGTATATATATATGGGGGTTAAAGAAAAACAAACACCAGGGGAGACTGTCGGTACCAGATTTAAGATTATATTATAACGCAGGCCTAGTCTCCTGGGTGATTGAGTGGACAAGGGAAAACCAGGAAAAAAGATGGGTGAAAATAGAAGAAACACTTAGTGGCACGGCATTAGGCAAAATAGTGGGGATACCTCCACAATTCAGAGAATTAGATACACAGTCACAAGAGTTGACGAAAGAAGCACTTTGAATTTGGGACTTTATGCACAAAAGAGCAAATGGGAACTACAATTCACCACTAATCCCACTGAAAGACACACATTTTTTCTTACCTGGAAACAAAGATTTTGCAGGTAACTGGTTAAAAAAGAAAAGAAAAGGCACAATTAAGGGATTTAATGGAAAAAGGAACACTATTATCACTAACAAAAATGAAAAAAGAAAAAAAAATGGGTGGAAATCGACGAATGGCAGTATCTCCAACTGAGACACTTCGTGTCTTCCCTCCCTCAACCAATAAAAATGGGAGATAACTTACTCCCATTAGAACATCTCTCGCTGGACAAAGAGAAAAAGGTATGGAATCTCTAGGGTATATAAGAATTTGCTGGAAGAAAGATGAGAGGAGAGACCGCCCTTCGTCGACAAATGGGAAAAAGAATTAGGTACACGAGTAAGTGAGGTACAACTGAAAAAAATGTATAAGTTGGTTTCCTGCTCCACCATTGATGAAAAAACAACTGAGATGAATTACAAATCCTTGGCTAGATGGTACATAACCCCTGAAATAGCAGATAGAATGCAGCCAGGGAAAACAGCTAACTGCTGGCTGGGGTTCAATACAGTAGGTAACTTGGCACATCTCTGGTCGGACTGACCAAAAATAAAATTATATTGGAAGGAGGTTCTGACTTGGATAAAAGAGATCTTGGGGATGGCGATACCCGAGGACCCATGGGTCTGCTTGTTCCACGGAACAGAGATCCCAATTAAAAGATATAAGAACACCTTGATACCATACCTCCTAAATGCAGCAAAAGGTCTAATCCCCTTACACTGGATGGATACAGAGAGCCCAACAATAATGGAATGTCTCGAAAGAGTCGAAACCAGATATAAAATGGAACAATTAAGATGATGGGACAATGATGAAGGAGAATCAAGTGGAGATCTATGGGAAGACTGGAAGCGGTTTAAAACAAAACATCAAGATCTGGAGGTAATAGCATTGGGAGAAATGGAAGTGAGGAGGGAAGAGGTGAAATGAGGAAGAAAGAAAAGGAGATCGAGAGGAAGGTGTGGAGGGGTTGGGGAGGGAGGGAAGGGTTTGTGAAGTCTGCACAAAAGGAATATGTTTAAAAACTCCCCCGTTGATGGGATTATGGGAGACGGAATTGTGTTGGTTTTATATCTGAAAAATTTAACAAAGATTATAATAATAATAACAACAAAAAAAAGGGGGCTAGATAGGGGGTAATGGTGCATAGATTCCCCGTAAGTTCAGAAATTAAAGTGGAAACTTCCTTCCAGAAGGGCTGAAGTAGTCTACATTCCCATAGGATATGCAGTATGTTGCCTATACTTTGACATTCTCTCCAACATAGAGGGGTCACTTTAGAGTCCATAGTGTGCAACCGAGTAGGAGACATATAGTATCTATGTAGTATATTTTGTGCATTGTCCCAGTGGTCAACACAAGCAGAGGACTTGTTATTGAGTCTAATCGCTGTTGACCACTGAACCAATGAAAATTCTTTGTTCCCATTTCAGCATAGTTGGTAGTTTCTTAGATAGCGATGATAGTTGCAGAATTTATAGAATAGGGATATACCTCTAGTTTTAGTTGAGGATTTGTTCATTAAATAGTTCCAAATGCTGACCGGCACCTTAATAGGGAGGGTTGAATTTTTGACTGCAAAGTTTTTTATCTGCTGTATTTTGAATAGATCCAGAGTAGTCGGGGCCTCTAGGTGATCTCTTTTAAAATGAATCCCTTTCAGGTTCCATTGCTGAGTTGAGAAGTCAGGGATTACTATTATTATTACTATACAGGATTTATATAGCGCCAACAGTTTGCGCAGCGCTTTACAAAATTAAGGCAAACAGTACAGTTACATCACAATTTGGTACAAGAGGAATCAGAGGGCCCTGCTCATTAGAGCTTACAATCTAAGAGCTCAGGTGATCGTAAGCTGCCAATGGGACTTGAATGTTGAATAGTTGTTCTTCTTTGAAATTGTTTCTAATTAATGAGGACCAGGCAGTCGCTGTGGCTTGTATAGGCAGATAATCTGGTAATATGATGTAAGCTTGCTGCTATTAGTAGTGCTGGGAGATTATGACTCAGGGTGATTTCTCTTTCAATATTTGACCAGAGGTTATCTTCCTGGGAGGAGAACCAATATCTCATTTGCTCCAATATGGAAACGTGGTAATAAGCTTGGGCATTCAGTAGTCCTAGACCCCCTAGGGTTCTTTCCTTGAATAGTGAGGAAATAGCTATTCTATTTTGTTTCCCCAAATAAAGTTACGCAGATGAATTGTTAGGTTAGAGAATAATTTTTAGAGGATAGGAATGGGGAGTGGTCTGAAGAAGTAGATTTTTGGGTAGAATTTGCATTTGGTAAGCTGCAAAACACCCTAGCCAGGAGAGATGGATTTTACTGATTTGTAACAGTTCATTTTGTATCCACGACAAGAGCAGAGGAAAGTTGTGTCCATATAGATTGGCAGAGGGTGACATTAATTGTATTCCCAGATATGTGATTCCCAATTGCAGGGGAATATGGTCTTAAGCTGTTTGATTTTAGATTTAGGGATAACTATCGGGAGTGCAAAGCATTTGGACGTGTTGACCTTATACAGGGAAACTTGGCCAAATCTGATTAAGAGGGAATTAATTTCAGGCAAAGAGGATTCTGGGTGAGTTATAGATAGGATGATATTGTCTGCAAACAGCCCTAGTTTATGGGTAGTGGGGCCTACAGTGATTCAGTGAATAGTTTCATTAGATCTTATATGTTCTGCTAGGGTTCTGTGGCAAGAGAAAAAATGATGGGAGACAACGGGCAGCCCTTCCGGATACTATTAGATAGTGAAAAGGGGTCCCAAAGCATTCCAGAGGTGAATATTTGGGCTGAGGGATTAGAGTACAGGGACATTATGGCAGAGTGAAGGCCTTTTATTCCAAATTTGAAGTGTCCTCAATAGGTAGTCCCAGTGGATCCTATCAAAGGCCTTCTCCGCATCTAGGGCCAAGAACACACCGGGTTTGCGGTTTGTTTCTACAAACTTCAAGAGGTTTATCACTCTTCTAGTTCCGTCTGGGGCTTGCCTGCCTTTTACAAATCCCACTTGGTCTAAACCAATAAGTGAGGGAGTTACTTCTAGTAGTCTGTTGGCTAGGTCTTTGGCAAATATTTTAAGGTCTGAATTGAAAATGGATATGGGTCTGTAATTTTGAGGGTGTGGGGGGTCTTTACCTGGCTTGGGTATGGTAACTACCACTGCCTGTAACATTTCTTTGGGAAATGAACAAAGAGTTGCAGCTGTGTTAAAGAATTTTACTAGATGTGGGACTAGGAGTGAGGAAAAAGCTTTATAATATTGGGCTGAAAAGCCATCTATGCCAGGGAACTTGTGCATGGGAAGTGATTTTATTTTACTATGTCTTTATCTGTAGGTTGGTGGGTATTACTGTCATCTTTCAAATTATAAAGGGAGTTATAGTAGTCTTTGAAAACATTAGCTATGTCTTTAGGATTCCGAAATAGTTTGCCTGATTGGTGGTGTCTAATATGTAGTAGGTTAGCTCGTGATCTCTGGTGTTTGAGTTGAGCTGCTAGGAGTTTCCTTGCTCTGTTGCTTTGGGAATACCAAGAAACCTTAAGTCTCTTGAAATAGATATTATAATTAGTGTTGAGCGAACCCGGACTGTAACGTTCGGGTCCGTACCGAACTTTAGGGTGTCCGTGGCACGGACCCGGACCCGGACATTTCAAAAATCGTTCGGGTTCGGTCCGGGGTTCTGCTATTTTACTCCACGTGTTGAGAAGCTGCAGGGCAGCCAATCAACAAGCGTTTCACTGGTTTGCCCTTAGAAGCCATCACAGCCATGCCTACTAATGGCATGGCTGTGATTGGCCGGTGCATCATGTGACCCAGCCTCTTTATAAGCTGGAGTCACAGTGCTGCAGTCACATGCTCCTTGGGTTAGTATAGGGAAAGGTAGCTGACGGCGTGAGGGACAGATTTTAGCCATTTTAAGACCTGATCCTGCATCCTGAGATAGATTACTTTACTACTGCTGTCTGTGCTGTTGCTCTGAGGACAGATAGCAGAAATTAGAG
>BLSH010159121.1:773980-789417 GCA_018402905.1 Glandirana rugosa
AGGGTGGGAGTCGTATTTTTTCGTCAGCTTTTCTTCAACTTCCTCAAAAAAAGTGAAATTGTGATTACTGGTTACGAGGGGATACTGGTAGACCACACGGGTATTCCGGAAACGGTCTCCGGTTGAATAGGTTGAACACAGATCTTTCTTTTTCTTCTCTAAAGTTCCATAGAGAGTTGAGGTACTATTCAATTGCCTTGACCTTTTATTTGTATTTTTTTGAACGGGTCGACCGCTGAGTGAGAACGTCCTTGAATTGCGGACATCTCTACTCAACTTTTCCCTCGAATCTAAACGTGCGATCGTTCGGGTTCCGTCCGGACCCGGACCCGGACTTTGTCACGAAGTTCGGACGGACCAGCAGAACCCGAACTTCCAGGTGTTCGCTCAACTCTAATTATAATCAAATCTAAGCTCCCTTTTCAACTCATCTCTACAGGCGTTAAGTTCCTGCAAGAGTGAGTCGCCAGCTGGGCAAGTTTTTTTATGTTTATTTTCCAGTTCCGTTAACTTATCATGGAGTTGAGAGATACCTTGAAATCTCTTCTTTTTCTTTCTAGACACAAGTTGGATAAGTTGGCCTCTGGCAAAGGCCTTATGGGCACACCAGATGGTCATAGGGGAGCATTGGTCATTAGTGTTAAAGTGAAAAAAACTCCTTCAACTTCTTTTCGACTGCTTTTTTATGCTGAGGGTGGGAGAGGAGGTAGATATTGTTGCACCAAAGGCCTTTATGAGAGATTTTTCGCTGCTCAGCGATGTCTATGGTAACTGGGGCATGGTCAGACCATGTAATGTTATGGATTTCAGCTTTAGCTATGTATTGGATGACATACTTGTCTGTTAGGAAAAAATCTATCATAAAATAACTTTTATGTACCAATGAATAATAAGAGAAGTCCTTTTCAGTGGTGTGGAGGCAGCACCAAGGATCATAGAGATTTTCCTTTAGGCAAAACGGGCCTAAGGCTTGTCTGCTTCTCCGCCCCACTGAACAGGAGTCCATATCATTGTTAAACACAATATTAAAATCTCCACATATGATTAAATTGCCCTTACATAGGGCACATGTTTGGCTCTATTCAGTACATGTGTAATAAATTTCAAAGGTTTCGGAGCATAAAGGTTTACCAAGGTATAGAGAATATTGTTGATTTCAGCTATCAGTATCACAAACCGACCTTGATCGTCAGTAATGATGTCAATTAGTTTGAAAGCAACAGTATCCCTTATTGCAACTAAAACTCCATTTCTTTTGGTAATGTCATTGGATGTGAATACATATGGGTATTTTGGGTGCAAGCATTTTGGTGCCTTGGGGTTAGCGAAATGGGTCTCTTGGATACATATTACATCACAATCGTGGGCCAGAGCTGTCTTCCATAACGTCCTGCATTTGAATGGGCTATTCAGTCCTCTCACATTATAAGACATCAGTCTAAGGAACATTCCTGTGGAAAGTAGAGCTTTGTTGCCATCTAGTGGTGGAAATAATAATAACGGTAATGTTTATAGCCATTGCAAGGTTATATAGTCAATGAGACATGGGTCTAGGATAACACTCAAACAAAATAATCTTGTAAAACACACAACTTCTGATAACACACAAAAGCTTATTTCCTGGACAGGAAGCAGTTTCCAAAGATTGAGTGAGAGCTAACAAGTTTGCAGCTCCAAATGGAGGGTAAGTTTCGTAGGTGCAAAAACAGTTAGATTCTGGAACAAGAAGTCCAGACAAAAAGGAGCAGTCTAGCAAATAAAACAAAAGGGAAAAACAGTTTAGCCTCACACTGGGTGGCCAATTCACATGGACCATTGCTGGTTTGCATATTGGTAATATGCTAGGAGGGGTATTTCTGGAGCAAGTCTTATGAGAAGAAAGTGAGGATGGCTATGGCAGAGGGGCTGTTAGACTTTGGGAGTAGATCCCATTTACGGAGGAGCTCCAGGCCTTTTTCCTATGAGGATATGGTGTGGGTCACATCATTCATATCCAAGATGAGTTTGATAGACTCAGGGATACCCCTAAATTTGATATTGTTCCTGCGTGACCTATCCTCTAAATCTGAAAGTTAAAAGCATTCCTTTCATAGTATAATCTGCAATAGTCTGGCCTGTAGTGGGGAATGAATCTAATTGCTGGCTGTAGGCTGCAGACTCCTCCATTTCCTCACCCTCTCCTATGATGGCATTAGGGGACTCATCCTGACTATCCAAGCACCTTTTTTGCTTGATTGGGCTATCAGAAGGTGAGGATGGCAGTGGATTGGGCTTCCCAAGGGACTCACTATTAATGCTGCATGGTGGGCTCTGTGTTCCAGCTCGCACCACTGAGGCTGCATGCATCGCACCTGCACCACCTTGGATTCTCCGGCTCACGGCTGGTATGAAGAAATCCTCTATCTTCCTCGGTCCTTCTATCTCCTTTCTTTTCCCCGAGGGGTACATCTTGTTCTCCTCAGGCTGTGGGACACTTTTGGCCCTGTGGGAGCTGTGGATGTCTGCTGTGGCATGCTGTAGAGCCCCCGGTGTATCAGAGCTTGGTACTCACACTACCATCTGCTCTGGCTGCCGTCTCCGCCCCCAGAAATAGCAAACTTTTATCTGAACCCTATTTAAGTCTGTAGCCATTGCCTCCTTGGGGGTTGCTGAATGCAGTGGTTCACCTGTCACTCTGCCCTCAATAACACAGTTTCCTTTCATCTGGAGTCATAAAGAACAGGCCGGTACTTGTGTTTTGTTTTGTTTTCATTTTTTTTATTTGGGGGATTAAACCTGGATAGGGATTGGGATGTTACTGGATGCCCAATGAATTTGATTCAGACTTGAACTTGACCATCTATATACATGTCCTGTATATACACTCCTTCTCTTTCTCCAGCACACACTTGCTACTCAATAAACTCCTGTTCCGCTCTCCTGCACAAAACTTGCTTCCTCAGATCCTTCCTCAGAGGATCTGAAGAAAATGCAGAGTGCATTGAAACGCGTCATCCCATTGGCCTGATACAGCGCCGATATCACTTCCTGTCCAGGGGACTTTCTGGTTCTGGTACTTCCTGCTCCCAGTGCGTTCCACCACAGCACAGCCTCCATCTGCTCATCGGCATACGCACCCCCAGCAAGACCACAGCCCTGGAACAAGTGACACAGCCCTGACTTCTTATGATGTGCTTGATTTTATTTACACCTGTGAGTATGCATTTAGCTTGCTTTTAATAAATTCTCTGATGACATACTGTCTGGCGCTCCTGTCCCCCCCCCCCCCCGTCCTACAGAGTTGCTTCTGCTCTTCAGGCAGCTGCCCATAGGTGCAGATCCATCCCACTGGAGTCACAACCTTTCACATGGACTTTTAGCTCTGATTTATGGATGTACATGGACTCTTGATATGGACTAACTTATCATTGTTTTTATCTCTGGTCTTATGTTATACATTCCTTTGCACCCTTTATGTACTCCCTACCCTATTGACAGCTTACAGGCACTTAAGGGTTCCCCAGTGTTCTTTTGACACCATTCTCATCCCTTATCCAATTTGGGGATTAGTCAGAGCTCCCCAGAATACCCCAGGTGGCTAAACCTCCCCTCTCCACCTCTTTTCCAGAAAACACCAGAACCTTCTGGAAAGAAGTGGGAGGTCCTGATTACACCACCTATGAGTCACCCAGCCCTACCCCGAGCCAATCCCAGCCCAGAATCAAAACAATCAGGCCTGAATTCCAGTCAGGCCTGACCAAATTTGCCTCACCTATACAAAACCTCTCACTAAACTCCTACCTAAATAGAGGACGCTACAAATCTATGGGAGGTGAATTTCAAGAATCAATTTTGTAAATTTTCAAGTCTATTAGGCAAGGGATTGTCAGGCAAAGGACATGATGAATTGGGTACTGCATGAAGGTCATTTATGTGGCAAACAATAATTTATAAATACCGTACAGTGGGGAGAGGGTCCTCCTTTTTATCTGACTTTGAGGGGAACATGGAAAAATACCATTCCTTTCTATTAAATACTTGGACAATGCCTGTAGGCTGAATGTGTTGTTATAGAATCATCATGGACAGTGCCAATACAGCAGCCACAACTTTTTAAGATTATTTTGACTCTGACATCTAATTTTTTGTCCAGTGGAAATAGGCTCGAATTGAGCCTAGGTGGTATCAGCCACAAGAAATCAAAAAGCTATAGGAAAATTAACATATTACATGCTTCAATTTCATACCAATTAGTCAGGGGCAAAATAGTTTTATAGTATATCCTATGATCTTCTTTTTTTTCATATTACCACGCTGTATAATCCTAAATACAGTAGTTCACAAAAACAATTCAAAACCACAAGCTCACATTCCAAAAGAATAGGCAGTTTTTATCCTGAGTTTTTATTTCTGAGCAAATAGCCAAACATATAATGGCAGGAGACTTTGTAAAAAGCTTGATGATGCAGATTTTATAATGAAGAAAAAAAATCAAAGTGTATTATGTCAGAGACAAAATCCGGAAATACTGTACAGATGCATTAAACATTATGTAAGCAGTTTTACTAGACTGCCATGCGAGAGGTTTCATGTGAAATAAAAATTAGAGTATTAGAGTATTAATACAGTGATAAAAAACAGAAATGTTGTACAGATTCATGCACACTGTGTCAGACATTTTTACTAAGCCACAATTTAAGAGGCAGAGGCCAGGAAGGCTTTATTAGGAATTAAAAATTAAAGTGTAATATTTCTGAGAAATATTGTACAAACTCTATGCACGCTATGTCAGCCTTTTTACTAGGCCATAGTTTCAAAGACAGAGTAGGGATTTAAACCAGGGGTTCGGTTAGAAATAATAGTATGTCGTCTGCAAAAGCGGCTATTTTAAATTGCTTTCCCACAATGTGTATTCCTTGTATATCGTCATTGTTCTGAACGCATCTCAAGAAGGGTTCAAGTTAACTCTTACTTTAGCCAATGGTCTGGAATACAGGGCCATAATGAGGGAAATGAGTCTGTGTCCAAAACTTATTGTTTGGAGCACAGCTTCAAGGTAATCCCTGGACAGCCTATCAAATGCCTTTTCAGCATCCAAAAATAGAAAAAAGCCAGGTAAATCATTTTTAGTTAACCAGTGATGGATATTAAGGGCTTTTTGGGTGTTGTGCCTGGCTTCTCTGCCTGAGATGAACCCTACTTGATCTTTATCTATTAGATTGTTAATAAGTGGGGGAAGTCGGTTTGCTAGGGTCTTTATGAATATTTTTAAGTCTGTAGTAATAATATCGGATGGTTATTTGCAGTTATGTTTTGGGATAATTGTGGGCTTCCAGCAAGTTGTTCGTAGGGGAGTCAGGTTGGGGGAGAAAATTGAATGCCCGTAAAAATGACTGGGCAAGTTGCTCAGAGAAGGATTTATAGTAAGAGTGTCACGTACCTGATAGGAGTCTGAGTTGATGATGTTGGCCTCTCTTATATCTCCCGCCCTGGCCCTGCTGAATGTGGAACAGAGGAAGCCGAGGGACACGAGTGCCTGATGTTGTTTACAGAACCTGTAGCAGATGATGTGACTCCCAGGGAACCGTGGAACCAGAGCAGCAGGAACAGTGGCAATGTTCAGAGAACTGGTCCAGATTAAAGGGGCACTCCACTTATGTTGAAGGTTCTGGACTGGCAGTATAACAGGACATGGACGGCAGGAAATTGCAGCGATGTGCAGCACTGGTACAGCAGACAGCCGGGCAAGCACTTGAGGGTTAACAGGAACCAGGATCAAAGACAGAAGCAGAGTTATGAGAGTAGCTGAGGTGATCAACATGTGGGCAAGCGAGGTACCAAGTCATCAGCAAAGCCAGAGTCAGGAACGGGGCCGGGTCAAAGGTAAGCAGCAGAACAGAAGCAGGATCCAAAACCAAGGTCAAGGGACATGCCAGGTTATCAACAGGAAGGATTGATCAGGATACAGGACACAGTTGAAGATCAGTCAGCAAAGATCATGGAAATGAGCTCCCTTTAAATAGTCCGTCTGGCATCAAATGCAATTGTGCCCACGCGCGTGCGCATGTGTGTTTGTGCGCTCCCACGTGCAATCGCGCACTTGTTAGGCGGTCTTCTGGAAACATCAGGCGCATGCGCACATCAGACGTCTTATAGGAATTCCCTGACAAAGATGTTGTGAAACCATCTGGGCCAGGGTTTTTTCCTGTTTTTGTTTGTTTGAGTGCTGCTAGAAATTCTTCCATTGTTAGTGGGCCATCAATGCTATTAGCGTGTTGTTTGGTTATGTGTTTGGGGCTGTTGGATTTCAGGAATTCAGCAATTATGTTTTGTTGGGGTAATATGTTTCCTGGTGGTTTTTGTTCCAGAGGGAGGTTATAAAGTTCAGAGTAATTATGAGCGAATTGATTTGTGATGTCTTCACTAGCTACCAGTCTGTCCCTGTGCTGTGTGAATGGAGCAAACCGTTGTATTGGCTTGCGAGTCTCACATGGAGATAACCATCATTTAAACTGCCATCTTGTTTATAAGACAACTGCTCTTGCTGCACTTTTCACAGTGTCACATGAAAATGGGAGATCGAAATATTGTTCTTATACTCTTCAAATATTAGGAGCCATAAAAAGATGTCTTTTGTGTGAACAGGTTATGTAGTGAAAACTGAAAGATGTGTTTCTTTGCCAGAGGTCCCTTTTTATATGAGAAACCATTGATCGATCTCCTAGGAGAGTGTCCATGCTGTTGTAGTGGTATGGGTAGCTAAGGCAAGGAAACAATGCATCTTATTTTTGAGACATACTGTACCAGACACGCTCACTACTATTGCGATTGATAAGGAAGTTGTAGTATCCTGGATCGACGGATATAGATTTCTGTTGATATTTTCAGAGCTGAGATCAGTCTTTTCTGAGTTTTTCTGTGAGCCGGGGAGGCTCCTCCGCCTAGTGAGCACCGGTTCGCAGGTGATGGGGAGTTTGGATGAAGATCGACGTCTTCTCTGTGGTGATGGGCCAATATGGCGTTGAATCTCCATGGGTTCTTTAGGTAGGAGCACATGTGGGCGGAGGTCACTATACCAATTAGGTACTTCTACTTGCGGTATGTTCAGCCTTCCGCAGAATGAGGGAAGGTCTTCTGGTACTTTCAGAAGAGTTGGACGACTTGGCGGACCTGCTGAAAGACAGAAGGGGAATTTCCATCTATATGGTGTTCCCCTTTCTCTTAAGGTATCCAGTAGTGGGCAAATTTCTTTACGTTGTTGCAGAGTTATTTGTCAGAGATCTTGAAATAGTTTTATTTCTGTACCATGGTATAGAATATGGCCCTGTGTTCTGGCTCTGTAAAGTATATCCTCTTTCAGCTGGAATTTGACAATATTACATATCACATCTCTTGGGGGATCTGTCCCTCTGCCCTTTGGTCTTAGCGTTCCATGGAATCTTTCCATTTCAATGGGTACCTCCAGGGGTCTTCCTAAAAGATCATTGTCTGTGCCCCCTGTTATCCAAGTCTTCTAAGTGACGGCGATTGTCTCTCAGTTGTAAGGTGTGCAGGTCAGTGACTCGTTTTGTCATGATCATGGCATGAGGTGGTGTCTTCCACCTCTTCTAGTCTAGAAACCATTCCCTTGAGATCTATACGTAGGTCTGCTATGGCTGCAGTTAAGGTTTATTTGATACCTGCTGCCACTGCGGGCAGATCTTTGAGGCTTAGGGAGGCTGTTACCTTCTCCAGCAATGTTTCTGGGTGACCCTCCAAGTTTTCTTTGCTGGTAGCAGTGCATGTGCTGGCACGCCTCATGGATGATTTAGAGGCCTATGCTGCCGCTGCCATATCTCATGAGCGGGAGCAGATAATGTGCGGTATACTGCACCCAGGTTGGGAAGATGAATCTTGGGGCGAGCGGGACCGTGTTGGCGTCTGGTTCCTATTGTTTTTTCCCATGCTGATGGTTTATTTCTCCCTTTTTCAGCAAGAAATTGGACCATGGAGAGCAGGAGGATTGGGATTAGGCAGCCATCTTCACCAGCGCCCGGACCACGCCCCCAGCCTTTTCTACTAGGATGAGGTTTCAAAGGCTTATCATAAAATAAAAACTAGGGAGTATTATTTCTGAGACAAAAGCCAGAAATATTATAACGACTTCATGTACACTCTGTCAACCTTTTTTCTAGGCCACAATTGGGCAGGTTTTATCAGGAAATAAGAATTAGAGTGTATTATTTCTGTAATATTTCTGATATAAAAGACAGAAATATTGTACGGACTCAATGTACACTATGTACATAGTATTAGTCGGCCCCAGTTTGACACTCTGGGGTTGATGTACTAAAGGCAAATTGACTGTGCACTTCGCTGTCTTCCATCACAGCTGTGTCACTAGTGTTGGTGTCACCGCTGGTGTGATAAAACTGGCATCACCCCCTTCCCCCAATAATTTTTTCCCATATAACACACAATGATTAAGCCGGTTTCAGGCCGACAGCGCATGGCACATCAGGGTGCGCACCCCAATCCAGGTTCTGTAAATGATGCAGACTGTTCTGGCATGCAGATCCATGCGCTGTCATGGATGGGGGTGACACCAGGTCCATTTTGGACCCTGGGCAAACATTTTCTTGGGAACACTCATTCCCCCCAAGCAGTTTCGCTCTGCACTGCACCATCCAAAAAAACAGGCAGACACAGATTTAACACAAAAAATGTTAACAATGTAAACATAAATAACTGGTCCACACTTACTAATTAGTCCAGTCTCTCTGGTTTCTAGAGGTTACTGCACATCATTTCTACTCACCCATTGGTTTCTAAAGGTTATTACACATCATTACCACTCACTGATTGGTTGCTAGAGGTTACTGCAAATCATTACCACTCATGGATTGGTTGCTAGTGCTTACTACACATTACTGTTCACCGATGGGTTGCTAGAGGTTACTACACATTACCGCTCACCATTTGGTTGCTAGAGGTTACCACATATTACTACTGCTCCCTGATTGCCTGCAACTCAGTGTCCCCTCTGCAAGCTGCTTGGTCTTGCCGCTGCTTTATTAATCTCCACCTTCCCACCCCCTGCAGCTGACAGAAGAAGGGTGAGGTAGAAGAATGCATACACAGCCGGCTCTGTGTGTCTTTGGTTTACCTGCTCGTGCTGCTGACCGGAGAAGGGGGTCCATCGGGGGAACACAGAGAGTCGTCTCTGCTTTACTCCCTGTCACAACCGCTCCAGTTCTGACAGAGGGAGAAGCAGGCTCTAGAACTTGCAGCCCATAGCTGTACCTCTTCCCTGTCATGGTGCGGCCACAGGAGAGCAAGCAGGGGTGATCGGATGCACCCGCTACACCGCAAAAAATATTTGTGGGACTTGATGATGTCACTCGTCTAGCAGGTGTCATCTGGGTGTGGGTTGCACCCCCTGCACCCCTATAGTGATGCCACTGTTTCATCATCCAATCATGTGCAAGTAAAAGTTCTGTTTTTTTTATTTTCCTTGCATGTAGTTGGGTATTCTTTGCAAAGTGAAGCTTTAACTCATTTACTAAACTCTGGGGCAAGTGCACTTGCAAAATGCAAAAGTGCACAGTCTAGTTGCCTTTAGAAAATCAACACATCCATGTCAGCCTTTTTAGTATGGTACTGTATGTATTTTTTCAGGAACCCCATGCTTTTTTTCTCAATGAGATTTCCCCTTAAAGTGGTTGTAAACCCTTACATATACTCAGTGAAGTGACTGGCCTCAGGTGATGCACGAAGATGAAACAAATCCTCCTACAAAAGTTGCACCTGTTTACATGCAGTCTTCTCTTCTCTACATCCATTCAAAGTCCAGAATTTATAAACTTGTCTGAGCTTTCAGAATGAAGGGGGCGGGAAGCTAAAATTATACTCTGTAGAGCTCAGTGAGGAGAGCTCTGAGAGCTGATTGGAGGAAAGGGACACACACCCCTTCACACAGTACACAGGAACAAAGCTAAGGCTGTCAATCAGCTCCTTTCCCATCACCTTTTTTATTTTAATGTCAGGAAAACTTGACAGAAGTGATTCATGCCAATAGCACCATTAGTAAATCAACCTCACAGTGCTCTTAATTGAGATAACTACATACTATAGAGAGATATGCTTTGTTCATATTTTTATGTCTGAGATTTACAACCATTTTAAAATTCATATCAGACCTGGTATGGAAATTGGGAGGCACCTCACACCTTTTTTTCATGGGATCCATACCAGACCCTTTAAGAATAAGTGTCTGCTTTGTATTTTAGTGGAAAACACATTTTGTTATGGGAGTGCCCCATTAACATATATATTAGAGTCCGGAAAATCCCAAACTGTTTGTTTACAACCAGAAGTAAAGTGGCCAAATCTGTCATTTGCCATTTAAACTGCACTTGTTGCTTTGTAAATGTCACTCAATGGGGTTCAGATTTGGCATCCAAACTTTAGCCATGTTCTGGAAACCTGCCTTGAACCAATCCAGGTACATTTGGCTCATCCCTAGTAATAAACCCTATAAAACGATGGTAGCCAATGATTATGTCTATACCAGGTGTACAGACACAGGTACTGGAACACAGGTATCTCACCAATGTAGTCCATTTAGAGATATATAAAAATTCTCGGCTGGTTTTGACCCTCAAGTGTCTTCGAACACATTGAAATATCATGTTTGGAAAGACAGACCCTTTAAAAATAAGAATCCGAATACATGCTAGTGATAAAAAAGTTGGGCTCATGAGCAATCACAGTAAAATGTCTTGTTCTCTATGTCTACACTCTCAAATGTACTGCATCATGTTTCATAAGTTGAGCACAAATATATTTATTTTTGGTTTTGGTTATAAATTCAAATGGGTTCAGTATGTGTAGAGCTGCTTTTAGTACTATTCCAAAAATAATATAATAGCTAATGTTACTAGGATATCAAGAGGGTTTGCTTAATCTACTACTGGTCAAGCTTATACAACATATTGACCAAAATATATTGTCTGCTCAATGTTCCTTTTCTCTTTGTTAAACCAGCCCTGCAGCACAAAAAATATCTTTCCTATTTTGTCTTCACTAGCATTTCTCTAACTTTAAATCAATATATTCGTTTTTATCTCTAACATCCTCTGCTCTCCAGCCTCAGGCTATGTTCAGAATTGGGACTAGTGTTGGTGTCAAGAACCTTTGTCAGCAGACAGGAAATTGATGGTACAAATATGGTATAAAATGTATGATCTTTTAGTCAAGTACATATCTTATTATAGTGATTAAAAAGGGCAATGTATTTTTTTTTAATTTGTTTTTTGATTTGATTAAATTTGTCTGTCAAGATATTATATATGTATATACTACAGTATACCGTATATATGTGTGTGTGTACGTGTGTGTATATGTACAGTTTAACTCACTTGTGAGTGATTTTGTGCTTTTCTGATTCCAAGTAAAAGACTTTATGAAAAGTCAATATTATAGTTTATCCCAACCCCTATCACTGTCACTTTTGCTGAACAACTTAATCTGCATGTAGACCTGTGAAAATATATAACTAAACACTTGTGAAATAAAAAAATGTAAATGCTATCTTTTTTTTTTTAATATTAAACACTTGGTAGATTGCGATATGTTTCTCAATAGCTCTTATAACAGGACACGTGCCATTAGCAATTCAAATCTTGGGGCACCTACATCTGTAATGTAGAAATCCAATAGACCTATCTTTGATTAAATAAAACAAGTCTATCCCGTTCTCTCTCTTTTTTTTTCCCACTCACTCCATTATCTATACCTCTAATTAGTCTATTTTAGAACATAGACATACTGTATTTCCAGTGTCTAGCTATAATGATGTTTTTTGTTAACTTAATGTCACTCTGGCCTACAGGTTCTACAGTCCTACGGGTCTTCCTTATATACATGTTGTACATTACAGATATTACATGTCAAATAAATAAATTGCAAATCTTGCATTGCAATTCACCAGCTGTTTCACTATTGTATTGTATTTTTGTGGTGTTTTCTTTTTCCTGTGGTGCAGGATATAACTATCTTACTATCTCCTAAATAATCACACAACTAGTGCATCTAGTATTGCAACACTTATAAAGTCCAACAGTGTGTAAAAATGTAGCATTCCTACCTTTATTTTGATTACATACAGGGAGACAACTCTTGTGCCAAAATGAGTGATTTTCTAGCCACAAAATGTACACAGAAAATTCTGTACTGAATTTAGTGGAAAAGAACAAAATTCTCCCATTTTACCCTGACCACTAATTGCCCACCCCATAATAATTCTCTCCTTCTCCTTGCATGTTCAGAAGCTGTTTCAGTGTATTTTAAGTCACAACCTTGCAATAAAATTTGCTGTTCAATTCCCTTTTTTTTAAAAAGTCCCCAATATTACTACAATTTCACTACAGGTTAATCAACTGGCTTCTTGGCATTGCTCTGGCCGCATTGCCTTTATAAAAAAAAACTTTTAGCATGCAGTATAGAATTCTTTGCAATGGATTTTCCATAAGAATGAAAAACTATTCTTTATCCACTATTAAGTCTATTCAAAGTCAAGTCCAAAATGTATCTTCTCACAAATTTCCTAATATGAAAATCCTAAATTCTAAGAATTGTCATGCTTATATTCATGAAATTGGATGTGTCTAATTCTTGGTCTGCCCCAAAATATATATACAGTGCCAAAAAGTGTATAATGCATCTATAGAGGTTGTTATCTGCAAAGATGTGGATCTGCTTCCACAAACCCATATGCAGGTTGGTGTATGTGGTTGCAAACTTTGCACTCATAGAAATGCCACATCTCTGGAGATAGTATTGCTCATCAAACAAAAGTTTGTGTAGTAGCAAAAATCATTTCCATTTCATCAAAAACACTTGCAGATCCTCAGGACAATTATTATATTTCTTAAGATGGTACTTTACCACCATGATTGCATAGTCATTTGATATTGAAGAATACAAAGGAGTTAGCTACATCTAACGCTGTTGCCACATCAGTCTTTCCATCTTGTCAGTGTTTTTGTCTCATTCTGCATTATGTTATATAGTAGATAAGGTTGGAAAAAGACATAGGTCCATCCAGTCCAACTGTACTGTATATGTGTGTGTATCAAGTATATGTGTGTCTGTTTTCTAACAGTATATAGATCCCTGTATGTATCTAGTGTCCTTCACATGCAAATTCAATCTGGTGAACAGCGGCTGTTAATACTGGTCAATTGCAGGGGCGTGGCCTGCAGTGGTATGTGAGAGGACGCTCATCACAGAGCTCCTGCGGTTGATCCTTCTCTGACACTTCCCTCTGCACATTGCCGGCTCCACACTGACTCTCACAGTGGGTCCAATACAATGAGACTAGGATCTCCTTCTTCCCTGATTTCTCCGCTGAAGTCCAACGTCAGAGATCCAAATACCTTGATGTGAAAAAGAGACTACAGCATTTCCAACTGAAATATGCCATGCTCTACCCAGCTAGGCTACCTGTCACAGCTGGATGCCATCGATGACCAGATTGTAAGGGGGGCTGATCCCTAGGGAGCCACTCTTTCAAGTTGGTATGGCATGTATGTATCAGCCTTCGGGCAATATTTCCCTGTCGAGGGACCGCAATCTTTTTTCACATCCAGTGAAGAGAAAATTGCTGATTAACTCTACTTTATTATTGAGCTAAGACAGACTAATGTATGTCCATTCTCTTAACACACACTATGTTTACCATTTCTGCCCTTGGTTTTGGGGACTGCTGTTTTGGTGCCCTGCTACTGTGATAATATATATATACAGTATCTCACAACAGTGTGTACACCCCTCACATTTTTGACATTTTTGTAAATATCTTATTCTATATTTTCATGTGACAACACTGAAGAAATGACACTTTGTTACAATGTAAAGTAGTAAGTGTACAGCTTGTATAACAGTGTAAATTTGCTGTCCCCTCAAAATAACTCAACACACAGCCATTAATGTCTAAACCACTGGCAACAAAAGTGAGTACACCCCTAAGTGAAAATGTCCAAATTGGGCCCAATTATCCATTTCCCCTCCCTAGTGTCATGTGACTCGTTCGTGTTACAAGGTCTCAGGTGTGAAAGGGGAAAAGGTGTGATAAATTTGGTGTTATCGCTCTCACTCTCTCATACTGGTCACTGGAAGTTCAACATGGCACTTCATGGCACAGAACTCTCTGAGGATCTGAAAAAAAGAATTGTTGCCTAGGCTATGAGAAGATTGCCAAGACCCTGTCACAGGACAGGTTCCACTCAGAACAGGCCTGGCCATGGTCGACCAAAGAAGTTGAGTGCACGTGCTTAGTGTCATATCCAGAGGTTGTCTTTGGGAAAAAGACATATGAGTGCTGCCAGCATTGCTGCAGAGATTGAAGGCGTGGGGTGTCAGCCTGTCAGTGCTCAGACCATATGCCACACACTGCATCAAATTGGTCTGCATGGCTGTTGTCCCAGAAGAAAGCCTCTTCTAAAGACGATGCAAAAGTAAGCCCGCAAACAGTTTGCTGAAGACAAGCAGACTAAGGACATGGATTACTGAAACCATGTCCTGTGGTCTGATGAGACCAAGATAAACTTATATGGTTCAGATGGTGTCAAGCGTGTGTGATGGCAACCAGGTGAGGAGTACATGGCAAGTGTGTGTTGTTTACAGTCAAGCATGGTGGTGGGAGTGTCATGGTCTGGGGATGCATGAGTGCTGCCGGCACTGGGGAGCTACAGTTTATTGAGGAAACCATGAATGCCAACATGTACTGTGACATACTGAAGCAGAGCATGATCCCCACCCTTCGGTGACTGGGCTGCAGGGCAGTATTGCAACATGATAGCGACCCCAAACACACCTCCAAGATGACCACTGCCTTGCTAAAAAAAACTGAGGGTAAAGGTGATGGACTGACCAAGCATTTCTCCAGACCTAAACCCTATTGAGCATCTGTGGGGCATCCTCAAACAGAAGGCGGAGGATTGCAAGGTCTCTAACATCCACTAGCTCTGTGATGTCATCATGGAGGAGGGGAAGAGGACTCCAGTGGCAACCTGAGAAGCTCTGCTGAACTTAATGCCCAAGAGGGTTAAGGCAGTGCTGGAAAATAATGTTGGCACACAAAATATTGACACTTTGGGACGAATTTGGACATTTTCACATAAGGGTGTACTCACTTTTGTTGCCAGCAGTTTAGACATTAATGGTTGTGTGTTGAGTTATTTTGAGGAGACAGCAAATTTACACTGTTATACAAGCTGTACACTCACTACTTTACATTGTAGCAAAGTGTCATTTCTTCAGTATTGTCACATGAAAAGATAATAAAATACTTACAAAAATGAGAGGGGTGTACTCGCTTTTGTGAGATACTATACACATATATATATATATATATATATATATATATATATATATATATACATATATATACACATATCATAGAGTGTTTTCGCTCA
>BLSH010159121.1:789427-805581 GCA_018402905.1 Glandirana rugosa
ACCGTGGGGAGCCGAGTGGGGGATTAAAGGTACAATTGACGATCGTTCGAGGGTCACGTCGGAACGTCGTAGTTATCGTCGTCTTACATATGTTTATACATATTAGATATACACACACACACACACACACACATATATATATACATATATATATATATCATAGAGTGTTTTCGCTCATGTGGGGAGTGTAAAAACATTCATAAAATGATAGAAAAGTACACTGTTATGACTTCTTTACTGTGAAACGATGTTACATTTTATCACTCACATGTCGAACATATTGTCACATTTAAACGACACAGGAGTTTTATTGAGTTGTGTGTTGGTAATTACAGATTTGACGACCGTTGTTTTCACTCATGTGGGGATACACTTTTACAGGTTTAAGGGTGTACTCGCTTTTGTGAGATACTATATATATATATACATATATATATACACACACACACACACACACACATATAGATTATACATATTTGTATACATTCTGCTGCTATTTATGCTGCAAGGCTGCACTGGGAGCTTGCTAGCAGTTAACATGGAAATTAGGGGGTGAGCCGAGGGGTGCCAGTTAGGCTGTATTGGTCCCTGCTATTTCTAATGGATCCCTGACTCCAGGTCCCAATCCTGTATTTTTTCTTTTTTATATGAAATATTCAGTTGCCATCCTCTGTCCCCACCTACTTAACCACCTGTTGCCTATCAGATCTATAGCACAGTGGTGAAGGGGAATTTGAGGGCACTTTTCTCAGCTGTGTGCGACATGTAGGTCTGACAGATGTCGGGTGGGCTGGAAGGCAGGGAGAGAAGCCAGCAGCTGTATAATTCACATTTAGAAGAAAAAAGCGTCAAGACCCCGGGGTTCTCACCTGCAGAATAGCAGAAGCAATGCAATTCCAGTGAATGCAATTCAGGGAGTGAGGGGTGAATTTGTGCTGGAGGTGGCTTTGTCATGGGGGTGGGGGATTTTTTTGGGAAGAAGGGGTCATTTTTTATTAGGAGGCTCTTTTGATCTTGATCTCTTCTCCCTGCATGTTTCATAAGTCATCACCGCTGCACTGAATCCACTGATCCAAGCCTGAAGAAGGGGCGCGGCCACCGTGTCATCGTAGCCACCACGCCCAGGAAACAAGTCTATGATGTCACCTGCCTGGGACAAGATCAGTGCTGTACACCAAGCCTCGTTCTGAGACACCGGCCGGCATATTGTTTCTCAGCTCAACTTGTTCACATCTGACATCAGCCTGACAGCCCCACTGCATGGATGTCCTACTATCCTTTGGATACCATACATCCCTGTGCCTGTATTCATCTACTCTTAGGAACCTCTCCTTGTTTGTTTTTCCACAGTTCTCTGGAGCTTGGTTCGGCTCCCTCTGGTGGCTGCCTGGAGTGTTCTCATGGACTTTTATTGCATTTAATTTATGTCCCATATACATCAACCATATTGTTTTATGATGTATTTTTAGTGCCTTTGTTTATAATTTTCCAGTTTATCCTATGTCCTTTTTTTGATACTTTTACACATAGCACAAATACCATTCTTTCAGTTCCCCTTCCCTCTGTTTTTTGCATATAGACTCTGACATGGTATTGGGTAGTGCCCATCCACTTGTTTTTTTTTTTTTTTTACCGCTGCACTATGTGCATTACTTACTCCTGACCCCTGCATGCTGTGCGCTATGCACTCCTGACCCCTGCACTCTTTTCATCAGACATTTTCATTTCAGAGGTTTACAACCCCTTTAAATTGGTTGTAAACCTCTGAAATGAAAACTGAACATAGCATATCCTTCTATACTGTGTACTTGCCTTGATCAAAAGCATCTACTGTGATTTCTGTCTGTTTCTCTGCTATCTGCAGGAGTCACTTCTAACAGTTTATAATGTTACAGACAATTTCAGGAGATGGTCTCGCCCTCTCTCCAGCACACAGAAAGGGACTGATGGCCTCAGCTGTGCATGTTTCCTTAGAACAGAGGCTGTGCATCCACCATTGTTGACATTACATCTGGTTTAACTTTAGTTTCCGGCCACTGGAACGTACGCCGGCTCGAAGCGAGCTGTGGGGATTACATTGAAGGCTGTTTATGTCGGTGATGACTATAGCACCAATAAATGTTAGTGTGAACTTTGCTACCTTTTTGTACTGGTTAAGCTATATTAAAATACTACACTATGATACAATTTATCATTTTCTCTGGGTGTTTTCTGTGATACTATGGGAGAGTTATCTGGAGTGTCAGGGTTGGTGAACCCTCAAAACTACTACGAGATCTCTTAGCCCTAGTCCATGGTTGAAGAAGCAGGAGCAGGCAATATCTAAAGGCTGGTTTAATATTGATGGTTGGTGAGTATGCATTTTACACACATGGTTGGTGGAGCACTATAAGAAGGAGTTGATGATTAGTGCACAAACACTTTCATCATTTTTCGATTTAATCTGATGGGGCTTATTATTTCTTTTACAATATTTGTTTTTGTTTATTGTGTTTCTTCAATTTTTTATTTGGACTCATTTATCTTGTATTATCGAACGCCTTACTTTTGATTATTTCACGTTTCCTTTACAAGGCTGTGTAGAGGGGAGTGTGTCCATCCCCTCCACTCAGGTCTCAGATTACACTCAGTTCCATGTTCTGTGCTGTGCAGGGTGTGACATCAGATCCCTGCCTTCTGGAGCTCAGAAATGATGTGGAAATTGTGTGCTTTAGGAGGCTGTAGAAAAGAGAGGTCTGTAGATAAAGGGGTAGAACGTTGTATCAATTGAGGCTTGTCACCTCAGTAGGTATATGTAAGGATTTACAACCACTTTAAGCCTTTTTCCATGTTAGCACAATTTGGCCACAACCACCATTCACCTTGGAACACTATGCACACTGCATCATTTCTCTCCTCGCAGGGCCTAAAGGTGCCCCAGGGTCTTTCATAATAATTTTTGGTGATTTATTTTGGGTGTGGCTACATACAGTATTGGGGCATGATCTTAAGGGTGTGCTTAAAAGTGAGCTCGGTGAGATTGGTGTCCCTGAATTTCATTTTAAAAATCTAGTAACCTTACGCTGTACCTTAAAAATATTAAAGCTACCTTGAGAAAAATATGGAACTATAAATCAATGATTACATTTTTGTTGTTTTTATATTTCACAATGTACAGAACAGCTATTTTTTAAAACTGCAACTATTTTCTTACTGCAACAGATTCTCCTTTCAGGGTTTATATTTTAACTGTCAATGAGTGGGTGATAAACTCAGCCTGTTTAGTATCCTTCCTGCCTTCAATATGATGGTTTTGAACCTCTAAGCACCTCTTTGATCACCATGTATGTCTCATCAAGTAGTATGTATGAGTCATTTTTGGTGAATGACTTTTATTGCTTTAGAAGGGCTTATACCAGAGGATGGAACTAGGAATAATAAACAACAAAACAATATAATTGCATATCTTCCTGCAGCTTTATTGACTTAGCTATATATTTTGTAAAGGAATAGCCATGGTGTTGAAATGTTTAAAAAAACAGTATACAAATTTGGTACAGGATTAACTTCCCCTTTAAATGAACATTGCTTTTATATGTCTAATAATATTCTGGAAAAATATAGCATTTTTTATTGAAAGTGAAGCGGAATCAATATTTGTTACATTCTTATATAGCATTTCCCTTTAGATACAGCAAAGACAGGCAGTGAAGAGACAGTGTCCATGGGAACAGTTTCTCTCATTAGACTTTTTTTACGCCTGAAAACACAAGAAAATTTGTTCAACCTTTCCAGTAGCTATTGGTACGTAAAGCAGGAAGATAATACTGAGAATACTGCCTTGTCCTTGTAAACATCATTTTAGCAATGGTGAAGAAGTAAAGTAAAACTGCAAACAGTCTGGAATGCTAGGTTACCAGGTGCTTATGGTGTACAAACGCTTGTTTTATTTTTCATATCCATTATTTAATTTTTGTTCTATATTCTGTCACTTTTTCCTCTACAAATTTGAAGGCTTAGTTAATAAGACAGTTAAAATGATTAGTGTGCAGTGGTTTCATTGGGCACTGGCAGTGGTTTTACTAGGCACGGGGTATCCTGCAATGGGTCCCACACCTTGGACCAGTGATTACTTGCAAGAATACCTGTGTTTAGTATTTGCCAACATGTTGCAAGAGCTAACATTCATTGTGAAATTTAAGACCCCATACACATTATACAACTTTTGTTGCCAGATTTCCTTTAGATTTACCAAAACCATGTAGTGCAAGGGCCTACCTGATTGCATATAAATTGAAACTCTTAAGGTATTATATGGTTTTGGTAAATCTGAAGGAAACAATCTACAGAAAATTGTATAGTGTGTATCCAGCTTTAAGTTGGGTGCACATTATTATTTTATTTTTTTTCCTTTAACTAGTGCGCTGAACAAAAACAAAAAAAAAAAAACAATACATTTCTGCATCCACACAGGTGAAGTGGATGCAGAAATCCTCCCCACTGTACTTTTGTTTTTGACTCCTCCGCTGTCAGAATACATGTAGTGCTCCTGAATGACTGTTACTGATCACATTGATAAAGGTTTTCCAGTAGGACCATTCAACAGAAGCTGGCTCAATGATTAGATTTTTTATTCATGTGTACCCAGCTTTATGGTGGCTTATGGGTCCTCTGGTGTTGGCTAGAAAATGCATTAGAAGCTGCCTGATACTATAAACCAATCATCATCCTTTGTATACTTCTGTAGAGATAATCATTGCACAAACAGAGTTTTAAGCCAGCCATACATGGAAAAAAGTTCAGCAGGTTCAGCAGGGACTGGCTGAATTTTGATTAATGTATGGGCACTCTGGTTGTACACAAGTTGATCTATCAATTGACTTATGTACAAGCACCAGTTTGGTTTTTCCAAAACGATTAGTGCCACTGGCTATAGCCAGCAACATTAATCATTATATTCTGCCTGCAAAGAAGGCTTCCCATGCTCCCCACTGGCAGAATATAATAGTGACATGGGAGGGGTTCCCTCATTAACGCTGACTATGTGGATGGGGGAATCAAGAGAAAATTGCATAATCTATGGCCTGCCATTGAAGAGAAAAGAATGGGAAGAAGAGTGGGAAGAGGAGAAAACAAATTATTGGTGGGGTGTGTCTTTAAGAACTCTAGTAGCACTGATGATTTGAAAAATAAACTGAGCTAAAGCTTGGTACACACTTTCAGTTTTTTCCTGTTTAGAAAAAATCCCAACAGATTGTTGCATCAACACAAGTGATGTTGATGCAGCAATCTCTCCCACTGAGACATTGTATTCTGACAAGGGGGGGGGGGGGCCCCACCAGAATATACTGACCAGCTCTCGCAACCATTGGTTGTGACTGCTGATCGAATGCTGGTTTTCCAGCATGTTTTAATGACTGGCTTCTGTAGAACAAAACTTTTTTTTGACTGATATAGGATACTAACAGTAATTACATATTGGTTTAATAAATACGGCCAGTGGTACTGATAGAAATATAACTATAATCCTACCTGTTTGTGAAATAGTCATTGAGGTAAGATATTCTTTCTTGAAGCTTCTGAGAGGGTTGACTTTTCCTAATGGCATTTATGTACACATTAATGTACCAAGCCAAAGAAAACTGGTACATAGAGTCAATGTATGCAAGGTCTGAGATGACAAAGAATATGATACTGGAGTGGTTGGCAACCTGTTAAAAGATGAAGACATGATCTTGCTTACTTAATACAGAGTGCATGAAGAAAAGTGCATATTAAAAATTGCAGTAACTCATAGCAACAAATACAAGTTTAATAAAGACAGAGTAAGATATATTCTCAGAACACATCTTGGGTACTGCACATTGCTTGCTGAATAATTTTGAATAATTGTATATGCAAAGTTAGTACTCCCTTCAGCATATACTGATCAAACATTGTAAAAAAAGACATCAACCTCTCATTTTATTAGAATGTTGAATGGTAAAAATGCTTATTAATAAAATGGTGCAAGGAGTTATAACCAAAAGAACCAACCAGTACTAAGATTTTAAGATATAATAATAATATAACACTATTTAAAAGGAAATGATTATAGTTTTTGGTCACTTTAACATTATTATTACTATGATGATGATTATTATTATTATACAGAATTTATATAAATGCTAACAGTTTGCGCAGTGCTTTACAAAGTATGGGAACGCCTGCCATTCTTGGTCATGTGATGCACTGGGCCCCAAGTCTTCCATTTTCTTAATTGCAGGGAAGGTGGCTCCGTTGTTGCTGCCTGAGTGACATTGGCATTTCCTATTAGCTATCCAAAGCCAGGGTTCTCTCAGGCTCAAGAAGATTGCAGTGGAATGATGACATTGCAAAGAAGCGTGCACTTGCAGCCTGCAGCACTTGATTACTGGTTGGTACACCTGAAAGTGGAGCTGGGTTGGGGCATGGGGGGGCAGACTTAGGCGAGTATAAACTGTCTTGAAAATGTAATGTTTTCAAATTAAATAATGCAAATGAGTACGAGGGGGTAGGAGGGAAGGATGGTAGAAGGGCTGACTCTAAAGTTTATATTACTTTTAGCAATTTGTGTAATATTCTGATTTAACAAACAATTTATTACAGGTTGCACCATGACACTTAAGTAATTTACTAAAACGGATGCACACCGAATCTGGTGCAGCTGTGCATAATAACCAATCAGCTTCTAACTTCAGCTTGTTCAATTAAGCTTCGACAATAAAACCTGGAAGCTAACTGGTTACAATTCATAGCTGAACCAGATTCTGAGTGCACCAGTTTTAGTAAATCTCCCCCTATGTTTGCAGAACACGGTATAAACACTCTGATTCGAAATCCCGGTACTGATGTCTCTGGGAGGGGCAAGAAGATTAGGAAGGGGGGTGTGGACCTCCTATAGAGGTCTATTTTTAGTTCAATAACTGTAAGCAAAAGCTTTAAGAAAGCATAGAGATTGTGCAAAACTCTCCACCTGTACAGTACAAGTGAGAAATATAAAACTTGCATAATATTTCATACTGACCCGCTTCAAAAGAATAGACATTTTTAACTGTTAGTTTATCAATGCAAATATATGAATCATATCATTGTGCTTTTCACCATAGAATGAACACAGCAATTCACAATAAGGCATTGCTTTGCCAATCTCCATGAAAATTAAATTACACACAAAAACACAAATGTCTGCTTGTAACAGAATACCTGCCATATAGTTCATAAAATGAGGAAAAATCTTGTCAGACAAAACACAAAAATAAAATCAGACATGTGTTTAAACAGAAGATCTTTTGCAATGGGCAATGCTAAACAGCGCCTTTCAAGTTAGGTATAAAGTATAAACCATCCTCTTTGAAAGATGTTTATGTCTTTAGATCTAAATGGGCTTATCCAAAATACAATTTGGGAAAAAATTGCTTTGACTAACATCACTTACATTATGAAAAATGACATTTTAAAATAGAAGCTGCAAAAATAGCAAAATCTCACATAAAAGCTTCTTAATTTTTTTGAATAAGATATTAGAATACATTAATATTTTAAACTGAAATAATAATATGATAAATGAGACACTTGCATGGTTTATTATTTTTATATTTTTTGATGTAGGAGATTCTCAAATACTAAGAAAATTATAAAGAGAAAGTTTAGTTTAACACTGTAGTGTATTGTTGCTTAGAACTAGCTTAGGAATATTAAAAAGCTTAATGTTGCAGTAGAAAATCCATCTAAATGTGTTAAAGATCCTAGATGGTTGCCAGAAGAGGACTAATCAGAAGAATATGCAATGGTTAACCATTAAATAATTCAAGGTGCGCGGCACTCAAAAATTTATAATGGGAGTACACTCATTGGGTACAGTGCAAAATTCAAGGGATAATGTTATCCACCCTGGAAATGCTTGAGTATGCCAGGCTACTATTGTCAGTAACCTATTCAGCTAACTATAACACTTAACCCATCCATGCAAATCAAAGTCTCTCTGCAGTATAATTACTGTATGCATGTTTTATTTAAATAGGAAACACTATGATGGATTGGTTACCAGCTGCAAGGATTTGTCTCTGGGTGTATTGGCAGCAGTAGACCTAATTGGAGGAATGGGCCTAGGCAGCCTTGATCTTTCATTTTCTCTGACTAGTAGGTTTCTCACCCCTCAGCAGCCTAAACACACCTCATTGTCACCTAGCGAATCTGGATTTTTGCCTCACTCTAGGGTGCCTCCAATGCAGCCAATGACCTTCTTCCCCTCTCCCCCTTCTGGAGTTGTCCATCATCAGTGAAATGCAGGGGCAGCCTTAATTAGGGACAGCCTTAATTATGCCCGGGCTGTATAGCTCCCAGGTCTTAAAGAAGTGACCAGCCAGGGCTGCATGTGGTATTTCTGGGTGATTGGTGAAAAGACTTGTGCATCCCTCCTGTTCAGCAAGTATTGACACAATTGGCATGTATTGAAGTTGGGTGCTGGTGAAGAACACTTATATAGGATGATTTGGATACATCAAAGTGGGAAACTGAGCCTGAAGATGTTTCTGTATGTAACTATTTTACTTCAGTACCTCTTGGTCTGTTAGCTTGTGTCTCAGTAACATTCATATGAGCACAATTTATATGATATAATTGTAGTAAATATTGATATAATTTCAACTGATAACTTATCCACAAGGATTTGGTTTTACCTAATAGTACTGCATTTGGTTTCTCCTATTGTTTTGCAGGATATATGTCCAAGAAGATAGCAGAAGAATTTTCGTGATGTGCACCAGATAATATTTTTGCCAGCTGCCACATATAATCAGAGATCATTAAATTATACTATGTTCCCTGTATGTGATGGGATGGCACAAATTGGGAGTGTATTGTGAGCATTTATGTACATTGGAGTCAACAGCTAGTAGAGGTTCTGTACTAAACAATTCTACCCAACGTTTGTACTAAAATACCATCTGGACATTGTACCATTGACTTGGACTGATATAAGGCTAGTATAAGTGAAGTTATGTGCAAGTTATCACACTTCAACCCTCATGTTGTGTTTTCTAAATTTGCAGGGAGAGTTTTTAAAGCATAGTGGTGATTGATCCACATAGTTGCATGTTCTTTGCAAACTCTATTTCTGTATTTTTGATGACTATCTGGGTCTGTTTTTATCACATTAGTTAACCAGTTGCTGGCTGTCCGACGTGGGTTGACGGTGGCAACATGGCTTGATATCGCATATTGCCGTTTCCTGATGGCGGCTGTGAGATCGGGGATCATGGGCACACGCGCTCACTGTGTAGCGGGGGAGCCAGGGAGCAGGTAGGGTGGACTTGATGTGCGCTAGCTACCCGCGATCACTCCCCCGCAGTGACAGAACGGGATCCGTGTGTTAAACACACAGATCTCCATTCTGACAGGGGAGAAGGAGTGTGATCGTATGCTCTCTGTATAGTAGCCCAGCCCCACACAGTTAGTAACACATCCCAGGGAACACAGTCAACCCTTTTATAACCCCCTAGTGTTAACCTTTTCCCTGCTAGTGACATTTACACAGTAATCACTGCATTTTCATAGCACTGATCGCTGTATAAATGCCAATGGTCCCAAAAAAGCGTCAAAAGTGTCTGACATGTCCGCTGCAATATCGCAGTCCTGTTAAAAATCACAGATTTCCACCATTACTAGTAAAAAATAAAGAAAATAAAAACCCCATAAATTAATTCTCATAGTTCATAAACGCGGCAACTTTTGCGCAAACCATTCAATATACGTTGATTGCAATTTTTTTTACCAAAAATATGAGGAAGAAAATATATTTGCCAAAACTGATGAATAAATTCATTTTTTTATATTTTTTTTACATGTATTATAGCAAAAAGTAAGAAATATTGCGTTTTTTGCAAAATTGTCGCTCCTTGCTTGTTTATAGTGGTGATCAGAAGCGACGCAGAGGTGATCAAATACCACCAAAAGAAAGCTCTATTTGTGGGAAAAAAAGGACGTCAATTTAGTTTGGGTACAACGTCGCGCGACAGCAAAATTGTCAGTTAAATCAGTGCAGTGTCAAATCGCAAAAAGTGCTCTGGTCATAAAGGGGGAACCCTTCCGGGGCTGAAGTGATTAAAGAAATAATTAAAGGCCACCTACATGTATTCTGAAATCTCCACCTTTACCATCAGCATGATTTTGCTATTAAATGTTCATATATACCATGGTCAAATGACTATTTAGTTACAATGAAGGATTGTAAATGCTGTGTAATTCTTTGATAAGTATCTATGGCGCTGGTGCCATGACTGCTGCCCCAGGTTTCCTATTTCAGAGTGTCCTATGCATTTCCCCATGTCCTATGTATCTGCCCTTGCATACAGGAACTATAGCTGTGTCTCCCTACACTGTGTGCATCAATAGAAACACACAGGCAAAGGCACACCCCAGCCCCCCATCCTTTCTCCAAGCTAACAGACTGGCTGAAGACTGCACTGTCCTCTGTTAACTCTGTGAAGATCTGAAGTTCATGAAAACATTACTGAATAGGAGCCAGCATCAGTGAAAGTTGCAAACTGTAAGTTCTGGGGTTAATTTTTTCTTAACTAATAGATTAAAGGGGAATATTTATTTTATTGGGCTCAGTGTGTTAAACCAAAAAATGCTGAGGGTTCAAAACTACTTTAAGGTGCCTTAAGCAAGCAATCAGCTCCCAAGTTTCGTGTTCTAACTTGCACTGGATAATTACCAGTTGAGCATTGACTGCTTGAAGTTTTTTTTTTTTATAAATTAATATCATCTCCCCATATATTTTTTTTTTTCTTTCAGGATATTTATGATAAGCATACATACTTAAAACTCCTGAGGTAGTGTCGTTGAGGTAGTGTCTGGCTTGGAAGTGCGCCGACATGGGAAGTGAAATATTAGGTTTGTTAGCTGTTAGGTCTGTTTTGGTACGAAATTTCCTTTGGGAGAAAAATTGAAAGGCCTTTGGGTGGCGATCGCGATCGTTAGCCCCAAGGAATCCCATTTCCCGTCCCGGAGAGAAGAGTGTTTTTATACCATTTTTTAAATAAACGTACCATATGGTTTTATACTATGGCAAGTTCTCTCATTTTATGATATGGTGGAAACTCCTGTGAATTTTTGGGTCCTGTGAGAACAACCCTCAGAAGTTTACCAGGGAGAGTGAAGACATTTTAAGGAGTCCTGGATTATGGTTACAGAGGGTTTCTGTGGATGATATCTGGGTTACCTGTTCACCTCCCATGCTGGTTACTTTGAATTTGTGGTGAAGGATTCTTCATGAACTTTGCTTGCTGGCACCAGTCACTTATATTCGATTGATGTCTGACACTTATCACTTTATAATGTTTACAACCACTGGGACACTTTAATTGTTTGGGCACTTTATTGCACTGCGGTGCCCTCTGTTCATTTATGAGGACATCCACTTTTGATATTTATTCCACTATATGTTCTGGACTTTCCATTTTTTATATATTTGTTGAAGCTTTTCAAGTATTATATGCAGAATAATCAGTATATGTAATATTTATATACTTTAAGGTTTACATTGGCATATACAGTATATTAGAGATATATGATATAAATTAATAGCGTTGCACATTTTATTCACTCTTTGTTCACAACTTTAGTAAAATTGCTGTGCTAGCAGCTGCGTTCTGTAGATTTACTAGTGAGCCCGGTATTGCCTTTGAACTATAAATCCTGCCTTATGCCTTGTTTCTGATGAACCTTGAACTCCTTGCTCCTCCAATGAAATTCCTATTTATGCCTTGCCTTTGCATTCCCCGTTTGCTAGATTATTGTGCTCTCCCCAGCCAACATCTTGCTCTTGTCCCTTCTGATGCCGTCCGTATCTCTACAAACACTGGTTACCAACTTTTAGCTTTTTCCTTGACTACGCTTCTTCTTAATGCCAACCTGCAACCTTTTGTTACTGACCTTTGGCTTGTTTACTGACTATGCTTCTGCTTGATCCCTACCTGCTATATCTGCTTCTGGTCCCCGGATTACTCACCTCCTGGTGGGGTAATCATGAAGGTTTCGACCTGGTACTAAGACGCAGCAAAACCCATCTCCACCATAAGGACCTCTGGTGAACACCGGTTAGTGCTTAGACTCAGGTATGCCTGTGTCATCTGTCATGTTGACCTGCTGCTGCACTTATTCAGGTGAACAATGTCAGCCTGTTTACTGCTGTAGCTACTGGCCTCAAGGCCTGACCCTGGCCATGACAACATCCTAGCTGTGGCTGGTTCCACAACCAGTGAAGAAAGGATCAGCTTGTCATCCATAGAGGAGTTGTCATCAATATCTGAGATTGGCAGGCAAGTGGCTGGTGTGTGCAGAGTTCGGCCAGGAAGCTGCTGGGTAGATGTGAAGAGAGCCGCTGTAGCTTAGGGAGCTTGATTGCAAGTAGTCCAGCTTGTACGGAGGCTTCTGGGTGTCCTCAGCCCACTCGGCGACACTCGGCTCTGATCAACAATGACTTCACTCTGTACATAGGGTGTGGTTACAGATTTTTGGGCTCCGCCCTCTTGTCAAACCGCAGGGAAGCTTCCCTAAAGTTTGACAAAGGGGCAGAGCCCCAAAACACATAACACACAGAATGGGGCTCGGGAGCAAGCACGCACGAGTTTGTTGTTTTTTTCAGGCACAAATTGTGGGCCTTGATTACTGATGAGATCTGCAAGAGATCCTACTCTCGTAAATACTCACATAAAACCTCAGCCATCCCCAGGGAGGCTAGTGCCACAGTTTCTGAATACCAGGGGCAAAGTGCACCACGATTAAGATGTAATGCATGCTTTAACTCATGGGGATGGCTAGTAGCCCAACAACATCCACTGACACTCTCTTAAAAAGTTTGTAATTTACAGGCAAAGGTTGTAGTGACCCTTTGAACATCAGCTGCTTTGCCAACCTGCAGGAGGGCTGGAGGCTAGAATTCTGTGCTTCCCCTGATTTGGGTCAGTCTGCAGTGCTTGCTTGAAGGTGCACTATAAGTTCTAGCCAACGAGTTTGTGGTGAACGAGGACAGCAGCTGAGGCTCAGCAGACGCTGAATCCTCTGGGTAAGAGAAAGGAAAGGGGCTATGCGTAACATTCGTCTGCACTGCAAGCAGAAACTGCACAGCGGCAGCCTTTGTTTCACTACTATAATTGGCAACACATTGTCATCAGATTAAGTAATTACATTTGCAACATCAGACATACAGTACAGTATATGTATTGGGTAACTGGGCATGTAAGTTGGCCAGCTGTTCTTCCCTAAGAGAAGGAGAACTGCACATTTTCACCCCACTTTCCTCCTATGTACACCCCTAAGTTTCCTTCACACCCACATCTTTACACAGTACCACATCTGTACACAGTACACAGTGACCTGGGTGTAATCAAAAGGTTCACAACACAGCATCAGAGTTTCCATATCTGCACCTAACAGAATCAGTGTGGGAAGCTCATCTGAGACTCCAACTTCTCTCATACCACTCCCTGCCTCATAATCAATGTATTTATTTATTACAGGTACTTACAGAGTACAATAAATTTACACATAAATTGTACATTTGCATCAACCCCTGCCTTCAAGGAACTTGCACTCTAAGGCCCTAATTCACATTCATAAATACTAGGGCCAATTTAGACAGGAGCCAATTAACTTACCAGCATATCTTTGAAGGGTGGGAGGAAACCCATGCAGGCACAGAGAAAAGATGCAAAGTCAGTGCAGGCAATGCCATGGTTGGGATTCAAATCAATGACCCTAGTGCTGCTAGGTGGAAGCGCTAACCACCTAGCCACTGTGCACCCCATCAATAAATACACATGTGCAGGATACATGTGGTGGGCTTCTCTGACTCCAGTAAGGGTAAGAAACTTCTCCAGTATGATGTCCCTAACACCCACCAGCTTGGGATAATGAGTGTGACATTTGAACAATCGATTTACCTATGATATCAGGTTGTAGATTGGTATTGTTATCCCTTTGCTTTTCCACTGACAAAGAGCACAGAGAAATTGGTGCTGGCTGGCTGGCCGGGTTATATCGACCTTTTCTCCTGAGGCATCTGGGCTTGCTAAAAGTGTAGCATCTGAGGCCTGCCTGTCACCAGGAGCTCTAGGTTCTGGTCTCTGGGAGGCATGGCTCACAGGTGTAGTATGGTTTGTTGTTGGTCATTATCAGTCCTTTAAATCCACTGCTGGAATGTGGTGTTTGGATTACTTGTTATGAGACTGTCTTTGATGAAGGGGGAGTGACCCCAGCTGGGAGACCTGCTGACCGTTTTGAGAAAGGCTTGACTCTAGTGCCCTATGTAGTGGGGAGGCAAGGATTAAAACGAAAGGTGAAATTGTGTTGCTTATTGCCTCTGTGGGTTCACCTGTAGTGTGTAAGCAAAATGCTGAATTAAATGTAGAAAGCCCTAGAAACAGAGTCTAAAGTAGTAAAGGTGTCCCTGAAACCTCCAAGGAGCTTGAGGTTGTGTGAAATTAAAAGGGATGCATACAAATGCCAGAAGTCTGGTAAATGAAATGGAAGAATACAAATGTTTGATACTTGAGGAGAAGTTCATGAGAACATCAGTAACTTGATTTGTCCACTCACTTGACTGGCTTGCAACTATTTAAGGGTACTCCCTGTATTGTATGGGTAGGGTAGGTAGACAAAAGGGAGTAGTGTGCTTATATGTCAAGACTCAAGAACAATTTCATAGTAAATATGAGGGATGCCTTTGCTATTGGGGCTAGTGACAAGGTGGAATCTTTGTAGCTGGAGCTTCAAAGAGACAAAACATATGGCAAATTAATTTTTGGAGTATGTTATATGCCCCCTAACCTTAAGGATGAAAAGGAAACAGATGTGCTTTTACAGTAATAAACATCAGGGAGGCAGGGTAATGTTTACCAGCATGGGTGCTTCAACTATTTTGATAGTCCACAAGACAGATTAAACTAATGAGTCAGAATCAGAAACAGAAACAATTAATAGTTGACAACACTTCTGAGACTGAAGTAAAGCAAGCCCAGACTTCTTTGGCAGAACATTAGGATGAGAGAAGAAGCAGTAGGGGGAAAAAGAGAAATACTTGCAATTGGGTTGTAGTGCCAGCACTTTACTTAATTACATCTGCAGCATACATTCCTTTACGGTGGGAATTGTGGGCAGTCTCCAGTATTTTGGTATCAAAGTGCATGCAGATTGTGATACTTCTTTACAACATGTAACAGGAAGGTCTCTGGGGAGTAGGATAATTGTAGGTCCGTGATTTGTTGGATTAGGGTATGGATCAGTTTCCAAAAGTATTGTAACATATGGCTATACAAGAGAATGTGGCTTAAAGTGCTTGGTTCTTTCTGCCATCTACAATATATTATAGGTATAAGGAGGTCTGCTTTATGTAATCTTGTGGGCATTTTGTACCAAAGGGAAAGGTTGTTGTAGTCGGTCTCCATATGAGCACTAAAGGAGCTTGTGTGAGCTAGTTGACATGTGGTGGATCATTGCTCATCAGAGAGATTTATAGTTAGTAGGAGTCATCCCTATATTCAGAAAGAGAAAGATACTAAGACTGGTAAATTGCATTGTGGTGGTAAAATGGATAATGAGACCCTGAGTAGTGTTGAGCGAACCCGGACTGTAACGTTCGGGTCCGTACCGAACTTTAGGGTGTCCGTGGCACGGACCCGGACCCGGACATTTCAAAAATCGTTCGGGTTCGGTCCGGGGTTCTGCTATTTTACTCCACGTGTTGAGAAGCTGCAGGGCAGCCAATCAACAAGCGTTTCACTGGTTTGCCCTTAGAAGCCATCACAGCCATGCCTACTAATGGCATGGCTGTGATTGGCCGGTGCATCATGTGACCCAGCCTCTTTATAAGCTGGAGTCACAGTGCTGCAGTCACATGCTCCTTGGGTTAGTGTAGGGAAAGGTAGCTGACGGCGTGAGGGACAGATTTTAGCCATTTTAACCCCCTTAGCGGTATTCCCGAGCGTGACTCGGGGTGTTTTTTTTATGCTAGAATCGGTATCCCCGAGTCACGCTCGGGGTAGATGTGCAGAGCCTGCAGCAGTGTTCCTTACCTTCTCCTGGCGATCCAGCGATGATCTCCCATTGCTGTGATCGCCGCCGAGATCCCCGCCGCGCCGTTCGTCGCTCTG
>BLSH010159121.1:812706-826337 GCA_018402905.1 Glandirana rugosa
ATGTATCCTTGTAAGGACGTATAGTAATGAGAAGGATTATGGTAATTTCCTCTGGAGACGTAGGACGGGGTTTTTCCGGGATAGAGAGAAAGGGTAAAGATGTGACGATACCCGAGGTATTTCCGTATGGGGTAGAAAAAGACCCACATGTAAGTTTTCACGGTAGACGAATAAAAAGAGTCCCAATCTCAACTCGCTTGGAGACCTTCAAGCCCAAGACGACCAGGCAGGCTTGAAGCCCTGTTTCAGGCCCAGGCCCAGGCCTGCCTTGGGCTTGCTAGCGTGCCTGTTGCTTGGGGTAACTTTTGTCCGTGCGATCGTTCGGGTTCCGTCCGGACCCGGACCCGGACTTTGTCCCGAAGTTCGGACGGACCAGCAGAACCCGAACTTCCAGAGGTTCGCTCAACTCTAACCCTGAGAAAAATAAGCAGATGGCACTTTTGAATGTACACCCAGAAAAAGATGGGGTATGCCTTTATGGAGCCCATAGCAGTGTAGAAATGGGAAAGAGAGATAGGGCCTTTTTGGGGCAGGATGCAGAGGTCTCCTTTAATGGTATTAGGAAGAGTAATGATATGCAGGAATGTTCCTATGTAGAAGATATCTGACAAGGAGGAGTCAGTGCAAGAGGTTCAGGCTCCCTGGATTGAAACGAGGGGGGGGGGGGATAAGTGACAGAATAGTGTTCTGTCATGGTGTGAGAGGGGTTAAGCAGCAGCCAAAGTTATATCCTTTACAGGCTGAGGGGCTCAGGTGAAGTACAGCCAGATTTATCAATGTGTGTTGTCGCTAGACTACTTTACCACTATTTACCATAGTGCTATATTTAAAGTATTTTGCTTTCAACACCCTGCTATGCTCTATTTATGGTCAATTACCCATCTACAACCAAACTCATTATTAGACTGTGCATTGACTGTGCTAAACACGATTCATGATTAGAGTTGAGCGAACACCTGGATGTTTGGGTTCGATGGGTTCAGCCGTACTTCACGAAAAAGTTAGGGTTCGGTACCGAACTTGACCCGATTTTTACCCCGAACCACGAACCCCATTGAAGTCAATGGGGACCAGAACTGTTCGGCACAAAAATTACTGTAAAAAAGTCCTGGAAAGTCCTAGAGGACTGCAAAAGGAAGTAAAATGATTTTAGAACAATAATCTGTCCCTTACAGCAACAGCAGGAATCTGACCCTATAGGAGTAGGCGATGATTTTAGAACAATAATCTGTCCCTTACAGCAACAGCAGGAACCTGACCCTATAGAACTAGAATATGTTTTTAGAACAAAAATCTGTCCCTCTAAGCAGTAGACTCTACCTAGTCCAGTCAGATCATTCTGTAATGCAGGATGAGATGTTATTAGATCTGCAATCTGTCCCTAAAAGCAGTAGTAGTAGTAATCTCTACCTAGTCCACAATCAGATTGTTCTGTAATGCAGGATGAGATGTTATTATATCTGCAATCTGTCCCTCACAGCGCCGGCAGCATCCTCTCCCTACACTAGCCAGAGAGCAGGTGTAATGCAGCACTAAGTGGCTCCAGCTTATAAAGAGGCTAGGTCACATGATGCACTGGCCAATCACAGCCATGCCATTAGTAGACATGGCTGTGATGGCTTCTAAGGGCAAACCAGTGAAACGCTTGTTGATTGGCTGCCCTGCAGCTATTCAACATGCGTGATCAAATACCCGAACTTTTTTTCACATGTCCGGGTTCGGGTCCGGGTCACGGACACCCCAAAGTTCGGTACTTTACAGTTCGGGTTCGCTCAATTCTATTCATGATGCATTGCTTGTTTTTATGTGTCTTTAGGCTGAGCTGTGTCCTGGTTTGGAGGTATTCAATCTAGTCTGTGGCTTTTACAAGTTGTCATCCCTTTCTAACCAACAGACATCAGATTTAAATGTAAATATCTTGGGGGCGTGGTCTGGCAATGATCTGGAGTGACAGCTACACAATGTAGCTCTGTTAAACAGAGGGTTCTCAATCAACCAGGTGGGACTGTTGACATCATCTACCCCATGAACAGGGGAAGAAAGTGCTCCAGTATGGGTTTCACCCCAGAAACCCCAGGTCTTCATCCATATCTTACAGCTCCAGCATCATTAAACTTTCCAAACTCACCTGCCAAGATGACGTCCATCTAATGGCAAGGGAGATGAGTCAGAGGACTTTCAGTTGGACTCCCTTGTGCTAGAGGAACAGCTAACAATAACCCAGAGTGCAGGCTCCCCTGCTCTATATCCTGATCTCACTGGCACTCCCAACCACAGGCTGACAGCTCTGCAACTAGACTCTCTACTGCTTGAGACACCGCACACTGAACCTCTGACGTCTGGATCCCTAGCTCTGTACCTCTCCTTACTGAAGTTGGGTCCCCTGTTATGTCTGCTTCTTCAAGTGCCTCTGGACAGCACTTGTGGTCAGAGGACTCAAAATTAAAAGACATTTTGTGCTCCCTTTTCAATAGGAAAGACCTGGAAACTTTCTGGAAATTCTTGAGGGGGCATTCCGCAAAGAATTTTCAGATGTATGGCAAAACCAAACCACTGTTTAATTCAGGGTTTCCATCATGGAGCAACATCAAGAGCATGTACTATAAATGACTGTCTCTTATCTCTGAAGAACTTTCAGGCAGTGGCCCAGCCTCATTTTACATTACTGTAAATCCACATAGAGCATGCCGAAAATAACAGCCAAAGAAACATACGTGTTAAAGGTATCTCAGAGGCCACAACAAACTCTGTCTTCAGGTATACGGTTTAAGCTATCTGCAACTCTCTGTTAAAGAAGTGCTCAACTGCTGAGCTAGAGTTAAACAAAGTCCATTGTGTCCCCCATCCCGAACATTGGCAATCATCCACTCCTTGGGGCGTATTAACTTCTTTTCCATCACCAAATTATCTGTAGAGCTTGGCAGAAGGGAGAAGTGGATTTTGAGGGGGCTCGAATACAAATTCTGCCAGATCTTTCCCATCACACTCTGCACATGAGGGGACTACTACACCAAAAATTGTGTCTGATCAGGGAGTCCGGGGCATCATACAGGTGGGTCTTTCCATTCCATTCCCTTGTTAAGCCTAAATACCTGATATTTGTTCTGCACACCCAAACCTAACTACAGGATCTTTTCATATTCCTGGGCATGAGTCTGATAGAGGTACCAACCTGACTGAACTTTCCAGATGATTGTCCCCAGATACAGCTTCCACCTCCAAAATCACAGAGAGGAAGGCATCTGAGATCCCAGACATGGCACTCTCCTTTGAGGATTGCAGACCACAAACTGTGGCACATGTCTCCAGCTCCAGTCACCACCACAGACTGATATGAAACTTTATTTTCATACAAAGCTGTCTAATTGAGATAATTGCTAACTTCCAACCTTTTCATGGATCCACCAAACTGCCTGTATTTCATCTGCTGCAATCTGTCTTGTGGCGACGGGAGACTCTTTAATATCTTCTGCATCTTCTGCTAACAGAAGGGTCCCCATCGTTTGCTCACATTCCTGTGCTATATGAAGAAATCCTGTGGACTCCACTGAAACTGCATCCAGACTTAGCTGAGTAGCCATTCAATTTAAACATTTTGTTGCAGTCTTGTGAGTTTTTCAAGAAATAAGGATGGTTCTGTGTACAAAATGACTTCCCCTTCTCATCGCTCAATTTGTAGTCATCAGATCTCACTATCATGACATACCCCCAGTTATATCAATAGTGGTTTGCATAGAGATGGGAAGGCCTGGAGAAAAAATGAAAAATTTGGGATTTTTTTCAAAGCCATTTTTCTTTCCCGGAAAAAAAGAGAAAAAAAAGAATTGTGAAATATGTTCTTTTACAATGATAAATATTATATCTATGAAATGATACTCAAGCTATATAACATGAAGACCTTAATGAAATGTTTATGAGACTTTATGTAAAGTCTTAAATTATTGTAAGTTCTCTCAGCTGAAGACAAGAAAATCCTGGGATAAAATTCAGGTAACACTTTACTTCTCAATGCAGTTCTCAAACAAGAGAAATATGCATTTTTGCCACTAGGGGGCACTGCAGGAGAAAGGCTCCAATTTAGTTTGCTTACTGTTGGGCAAACTGTACCTCCTACAGTTGGGTGATTGTTGGAATACAGTAGATAATAGTTTCTGTCCTCTCATGCCTTAATTGGCAGGCAAAAGGGTAAATTTGTCTGACAAATGTGTTTATCTTTTAGCCTTTAAATGATTCCTATTAGTGTTCTCCACCAGCACAGCATAATGTTTACCTATAGTCTGATCAGTAAATTGTTTTTCTTTTCCTCCTCTCAGTAAAATGGTGAGACCAGCATCTAGAGCTTGAAAACATTCTCACAGTGCAATTTCTGCTGAAAGAAAAGCTGAAATTTGCAAATATTTCAAGAATAAATATTATTTTCCAAATGCTACAATGATGAAAAACACATCCTTGCATACCAGAGGGCCCCTAAAGATATTAAAAATACTTTATGTAATGAATTAATGTGGACCATAATGAAATTAAAGTAACTTTTCCCTCTAGAGTCCTCATTCCAGAAACCTCTTTCTGCTGCATCTGGATCATCATAAAGTGTTTCTTCACCAGCAGCATCTTCAAGTAAGGAAGTGTGTCTCTCAAAAATACACAATCCCTTAATTTATAGGTAAAATGACACCTGAAAATCAGGAGAAAATTTATCAAGCTCTTTCTAGAGCAATGTATGCTTCTGGATCAGCATTGTCAATAACTGAAAATGCATATTGGCAGGAAGCTGCAATATATTACATTTTTGCTTGTTGGTTTAGACACACTTTCATCATTGTTCAGTACATGGTTTATACACATTCAACTAGGTGAATTTTTTGCTAGAAAATTACTTAGAACCCCCAAACATTATATATATATTTTTTCAAACACCCTAGAGAATAAAATGGCGATCATTGCAATACTTTTTGTCACACGGTATTTGCGCAGCGGTCTTTGAAGCAAGATTTATTTGGAAAAAAATAACTTTTTTGAGTTAAAAAACAAGACAACAGTAAAGTTAGCCCAATTTTTTTGTATATTGTGAAAGAGGATGTTATGCTGAGTAAATAGATACCATACATGTTACTGTTGAAAGTTGCGCACACTTTCGGAATGGCGACAAATTCTGGTACTTAAAAATCTCAATAGGCAACACTTTAAAAAATTTTAAGGGTTACCAGATTAGAGGTGCAGAGGAGGTCTTTTGCTAGAATTATTGCTCACACTCTGGCGATCGTGGCGATACCTCACGTGTGGTTTGAACACCTTTTTCATATGCAGGCGCGACTTACGTATGCGTTTTCTTTGCTGCGTGAGCTCGTGGGGACGGTGGCGCTTTAAAAAATGTTTTTTAATTTTTTTATTTATTTATTTTTTTAACACTAGGCTATACTAATGACAATTGTCATATGATGATACGTCTATTATGACAGTATTTGTATAAATGGAAACAGTGTGTGTTATATGATAAAGATATTTCTTAGTACAAAGTGCAGTGCTTGTATAAATTAGACATAGACAATCATTTAAAACTAAACAGTACTGATAATAAGTGCATAAAGTGCAAAGTGTCCATTGATTAAAAATGAAAATCCGAGTGTTGAATCCAGGTGATGAATCTTCAATAATTGGTGACACTTCAAGGTGAGTATATGAATGTGAAAGAATAAAAAAGGGACTCCAACTTGTATCCGAGTGGAGGCTTACCAGAATTTAGAGGTTAACACGCCTTGGGGTCACTGGGGGACATCCGGCCAGGAACGTCAGGGTAATCCGGGAAATTTCCACACCGATCACTTCACGTGGCCTGGTCTCCTGTCTCCGGTCAGTATGGCTCCTCTTTTGGCGTCCGTGAGTCTCCTCTGTGTTCTGGATCTGGTCAGTCCTGTTCTGGGTGGATGAAGTCTCCCGAGGCGGGTGGGGGGGATATCCGAGAAGGGGTGAGGGGGAAAGATCTCCGAGTGCCTCAGTTTATGTAGGAATAAAAAGCAAGGCAGTCGCCATGGTGTAAAACCCCAATGATGAGGGAATCTATTTATTTTAAATATAGCCCCCAGATGACGTGTCTTTACACGAAACGCGTCGGGTGCTTCTGACCATATTCTGAATTGCTGCGTTATCGTTCTACCTATTTTACCTTTGTTCTTACCTACAAGCTTGTTACTTTTATCAATATATTTAAAATAAATAGATTTATCTCGGAGATCTTTCCTCCTCACCCCTTCTCTAATTTATACAAGCACTGCACTTTGTACTAAGAAATATCTTTATCATATAACACACACTGTTTCCATTTATACAAATACTGTCATAATAGACGTATCATCATATGACAATTGTCATTAGTATAGCCTAGCGCTACCACCACAAATTTACTACTTATCCTTACGATTTCGTTTGGTCGATAAAGGTGGCTGCTTGCTTTTTTCACTTCAACTATTGTGCTTAGCGCGAAAAAACCCCCCCTAACATTTTTTTAACACTGTTCCTTTAAAAAAAAAAGTAAACACTGATCACTGTTATTGCTATCATAAGGAATGTAAACATCCCTTGTGATAGTAATATGTAGTGACAAGTACTCTTTATGGAGGGATTGAGGGTCCAAAAGGCCCCCCATCCCTCCTTTGCATTGCACAGTATTCAGATCGCCAAAAACGGCGATTCTGAATACTATCATTTTTTTAAAACCAGTGCCATTAGCCGCCGAGTAAACCAGAAGTGATGTTGTGACGCTGTAGTCCTGATCAAAGCCGACTCCACACAGCTGGCAGATGTGCTGGCCTCCAGTCCCCTCCGATCTCCCGGGGGGACTGGAGGCCGGAAAAGATCGGTGGATGGCCCCTCCCGCTCCCTGGGATAACGGCTGGCTGGTCCTGAGCCAGATCGGCTGTTATCACCAGATAGCTGGCCATCTGCTCTAAAAAACGGTACTAGGGTACAGCCTGTAGCTGCAGGCTATACCCCGGTACATCCACTTAACCTCCCTGGCGGTATGATTATTTCAGATTTTTGGTGCTGAAAGCGGTACATTATTTTGCATGGAAATTTGGTGTTTTATATTGTAGGCCTGTAATTCTTAGGAATAACTCACTTAAATCTGTCCAAACAAGAGTCTAGTAGACATCCCGGGTATGATAAAGTTTGAAACATGAAATCATAAATTATAATATAATAAATAACTAAAAATGATTATCAAAAATAATAATGTAATAGTAATACCATTTATTCAATAATGTAATCAAACTAAAAACACCGAAATTTGCTCAGTTGCAGAATTGTCGCTGTCGTCACTTTCAGTGTCTGATGATAAATTTCCCCAAAAATCAGTATCACTCAATTCTGCAAATGATTCTTATTTACTATCGCTGTTTTCTAGCTGATCAAAAATCACTTTTGATGTAAAGGGACACTTTTTGGTTGCCATGGACATTCTCAAGTTTCCAGGCAGAAAGAATGGCTTATATAATATAAAAGTGCATGCAGGGCACTGGGCAAACCACTAGGGACAAAGGGGATGTGAAATGACTTCATACAGTAATGTAATCTTACAGATTACAGTGTACTGTATGTATACTGTGTGTTTCACTTTTTGAATTTGCCGCCGGTCTCCACCCCCGTGCGATGCAATGCTTGCAGGCAACAGAGCCAGGCACACAGAGTCATCGGGCGAAGGACATAGCCCGCAGACATGGCGGGGGACATTGCTGGATCCAGGGGACAAGGTGAGTAACGCTGCCTTGGATCCAGCGATGCAATCCTGAGTGTGTCTCGGGGTTACCGCTAATGGTACTGAAATTCCACCCCGAGCCACACTCGGGAATACCGCCAGGGAGGTTAAATCTGCCGCCATTTATAAATGGCGATTCGCTTTAAGTGGTTAAATTATTATGAGTGGGGGGGGGGGGGTTTGATTACCTGTTCTCATGTATAGCTGAAATGTTCTTAATATATACAGTCCTTGTTATTCCATTTGTAACACAAAAATAGAAATTTAAAAACCAAATTTAGTTTATTTTCTGAATAAGCTGTACATTTATTTAAAGTCTTATACTTTTATATACACTGCCTTTCATGTTCCCAGTGTAACAAAGTGACTTTCAATTTGTAAAACTACTCCACACTGAATTTGTTTTCAATATATCAGAAAATTTCAATTTTTTCCAGAAAAAAAAAACAGGGAAAAAAATGTTTTTTTTTCTCATGGCTTCAACATGTTTAGAAAATTTCCATCTCTAGGTGCGCAGACCTGTTAACTCAAATGCATAGATCTTCTCACTGAAATCCCAGAGGTACATACAAACATTGGGTGATTTATCATTTTACGATAGATTGACCCTTTAAAGGAAGCACAACACTTTTGTAACATACTATAGAAAGCGCAAATTGATACATCACCTGTGCAACACACAATGTATTTATAACCAAAAGAGAGATGTGAATTATGGGTGGGGCCCTTGCCAGGGCTTTTACTTTAGTTCTTGAACATGTATTTACATACTGAGTCACTTTGCTTTGAGCCTTCAAGATCTTAAGTGAACCGAAAGCTTGCTACCTGTATTTTTATCCATATGTCAGCTTTAGGACATTATGGAAGTGGCATCTCCACTTTAAAGTAGTACAAACGGAATACAGGGTATGTAAGGTAAAATATTCCAGGAAGTTACCTCAAATTGACAATAGTTAAATCAATTAATTAGACTCTAAATGTTGGTATTGTGCTTTACATATCTCTTCATTAGGCCAATTGTTCTTTTATGCACACAGGTATATATTTCTGTTTCTGTTTATTTGTTTTATTATTTTTAAAAACATATGCCATACTCTCCTTTCATACCTTATGGTAATATTTAAACTAATTTCATTCAGTCATTTTTGTAGTTACCGCATAATGGCAACATGACATATAGACAGGAAAAAACATACATACCGGTCTGTAGCCATCTCTGGTTTCATCAATTTGTTTCTCTGTCTTAGTTGTTATTTCTTGTTTCTCCTGGATCTCCTGGGACAATTTCTTGCTTGAGGAAAGAATGTCAATAGCTCGCTCGTCCTCCAAGATGTTTCCTTGTGACAGAGATAGCACTTCCAAAATCTGATCTTCTATCTCTTTCAACTGTTTTCTGTTATAAAAATGTTATTTATTTTAAGAATCACAATAATAGCACATGGAGGATTCCAGCATTGTCTAGACCTTTATTTCTATCCTTCTGCAGTATGACATTTTCTCCCAAGTAGGCCCTTGCAGTAATTTAATTGTCATAGATTCCTAAGCATGTCAAATTCTGGCACTACTGCTTACAAATTTTGCCTCAAGTGAATTATTTTATAATAGGCTCTGGAAGGAAATCATCAGTGTTTGACTGACTTGATACTTATATACTTTAGGACTGGTAGGCAAAAAAAAGCCAGCATAGACATTCATTTTGTTGGGGCTAGCATTGATTGTAACCTTCTATGTAAATTAAAAATGAATTATACAATTACAATCACATTTTGCTGCAAGAAAATATCAGAGAGTAGTGGAAAAAAGAATGCTAGGACCACAAATAAAAAATTGAGAAGTGGCCCCATGGGATTGTAACCCCTATCTCCCATTTGTTTTTTTAAATACATTTTACTATTAATAGAGGGCTATGATGATTTTTAAGTACACGCCCCTCAATGACTGCTTTGCCACTTGTTTTTATTTTGTGTGACAAGTTGCCTGCTGTTGCTAGGAAAATGTACTTCAGCAGCTTAGCACCAGATTGGTGAAAAATCTTTTGATCAATAAGTGTAACCTTTCACTTGTATATCTTTTCCTGTCACTGTGTGAAGTCAGCATTTAGCTCAGGTTCCGGCCGTCTGGATTCACCCTTGGATTATCTTCAGCCTTCCATTTGGATCTTTTGACCTGCTACCCCTCCCACTCTCCTCTTTGTTATCTTCCCTTGTCACAGTTCACTTTGATTGGTAATGTTGCCCACTTTGTGGGTGGCAAGCTGTTATTTGGTTGCTGTAAGATATTACTTCTTGAGTCTTAGTGACTAAGCATGTTGGTTTGTTATTGGTTAACAATGATTCTGTTTGGTTTTAAAGGTCCATCTTTATGGGGTAATGTGGGCCACTTTGTGGGTGGACAGTGGTTGGTAAACTATTATTTGGTTGGTATAAAATGTTGCTGCTTGAGTCTTAGTGACTAAGCATATTGGTCTGTTAATGGTTAACAGCAGTTCTGTTTGGTATTAAAGGATAAAGTTAATTTCATAATTAAAGTTGATTTAAATCCAATAAAGGGGTCATGGCCTAAATGTTTCCACAATCCTTGCCTTATTTTTTACAGCTTGGCATGCAACAAGTTCTAGGTAAACCTTTAGTTTTTTTTCAGTGTCTATGATTCCAAATGAGACATTGGTTGAGGAAATTAAAATGATTTTGACGCAAAGGTGGCCTTTGCTAGAAAGTAGTGTCAGAAGGTCTAAAATGCTCCAGTTACAGCTGGAATATTTGTCAGCCTCAACAAAGTAATGTAGAGAGGAAAGAATCACTGCTACTCCTGAGCAGCCCAGGTGAACAAATGATAAGGAGCCGCCTAAGCCTACATCTCTCGACCACACCACACAATTTGATGCATTTTGCCCTGCCCACTGGGGAGTAGTCATAGGGTGGGAGAATAGAGCAGGATGAAAGCTTTTATGCATCATTAGCCACAGGTAGAGAATTATGACACATTTAATTAATCCCCCCATATGAGGAGGATAAACTGGGAACATCAAACACTGGTAAAATATCATAGAAAATTATCTAGACATTATCTAGATAGGGAATGAAAGGATAGAGACTTAAAGCAAAGTTAGAGTGTGTATATGCAGAATGTTAAAAACATGGAGATTTCTGGTATATGAATATCCCAGTAGCAGTGTGCATGTACCAGCAAAATTTGGCGGGTTCAGCAAGGACTGGATGAGCTTCAATCCATCTATAGCAGTTCCCATTCGAGAGTAGTTGATCTAGCGGCTGCAGGGCTAATGAGTGTATTCTGGCAAGGGAGGAGTCCCCTGCCAGAATGCAATAGCACAGCCTGAGGGATTCCCCATCCACCTTCAATGTGCAGATGGGGGAATCTTTTTTTGTTTTTTGTTTTTTTTATCAGCCGGCTGGCTTATCAAAAAAAAAAAAAAATAAATATCAATTTCTGGCCAGTTTTACAGTAACAGAATAACAGCCTGTCTAACAAAATATTCTAATGTAATTTAAATGCATGTGCAAAGACAGGGTAAAAACAAGGTTTTAAAAAGTGCTGTTAATCAATGGACATAGACCAATTTTGTCATGGGAGATTGTTTTTTTATTTTTGATGTATGTTCCACGAGATTAGAGTCTGCTATCCAGACAAAATTGCCTTGAGAAAAAAAAAAATAAAAGTAAGAAAAAAGCTATTACCTCATGTGAGCAAATACATTTGCAATGCCCTGCTGTGTACCTGCTCACTTAATTTTATGGTTTAGGAAATCACAAACACCAATCGAATATGATAGCTCCATACCAACAACTTCCAGGGTTATGCTGATTAATGAACTGGATTATTTTCCAGGTGTCTAAACTGAGATTTCTTACAGATTAGATAAAAATACAACGTCTGATGAAATTATTTTAGTTGAACATTATTTTTGCACCTTCAGTATTAGGCCAGGTAAATAATGTCTGCTTGCAAGAGTGGCAATGCTTTTCTAATCAAACTACATGTCCTGGTACTGTTTTCAAATATAAAATTCACAGTCAGTATTTAAATGTAGTGTTATTAAATCATTTGGAAACATTACCTTATATTGGGCTTCCCAGCCTGGTACAAATGTCCTAACCACCCCTATTTCAATGTGTGCTCTGTTTTTTATAATGAATAAATAGTTAAACAGCATAAGTTTATTGAATACATGCATACTGCATTTAGAACATAACCAGAAGGCAAAAACCCAGCATGCAACTAAATGTAGGATAAGGTTTTAAACATTTTGGCAAAATGCTAGCTTTTTAAAAGTCAAATATGGGATTTATTTTACATATTCTGAAAGTTGCATTCTCATTCACTACACTAATGCTTATTTTACAAGTCTAAGTTAAATTCCACAAAAGAAGTAAACCTACTGCATAATCACACACTCAAAACCAGAAAGCCTCAGAATACCTGGAGTCTAGCAACCATAGAGATTTGGAGTATAGACCTATATGATATTCTGTACATGACCAATGTCAGGAGGCTACATAGAGGTACGCTATCAATGTAAATACCCCTTTTCAATGTTTTTGTACACCTTTTACAAATTCATTTTCATACAAAACTTTCTGCAAACCCCTAAAGAAAATGTTTACTTATTAATGAACTTTGCTAGGTGGCAAGGTAGTTCATTATCTGACATCCTAAACAAGTGATCGCTTCATATTTGATATTTATTATTTATAATTATAAGTACGTGAGTATTTTTATTGTTTCATTTTGTACACCTTGTAATTTATTAATGGAATGAAACATATATAAATTTGCTAAACTACAAATTGGACACTTTAACCTGCTTGGAATTACCGTATTTTCCGGCGTATAAGATGACTTTTTAACCCATGAAAATCTTCTCAAAAGTCGGGGGTCGTCTTATACGCCGGGAGTCAGGCCGCTCAAGTGTGAAACTTTAGGGACAGGTGCCCTCTAGCTGAGCCACCATGCGCCGCATCCCGGCTAGCCGCTCCTGGAGCCGCCCCCTCTCCCTGCTCTCATGCATATAGTACTCGCATTGCGTACTCCCGCTCCGATCGTCTTGGAGACAGGGAAGGCTGGGCAGGCAGGGAGGGCTGATCCAATCCAAGCAGGCTTTGTATGCAGTGTGCAGGAAATACATCGCTTGCTGTGATTGGCTGGTTGTTGTATACTGGGAAGGCAGTCTATCTGGTCAGATACATGTGGTGAATACAGTACAGCACCAGTATCTGTACATACATTACAGCACCAGTACATACAGTACAGTATACAAATGGCTAACAGTCAAGACCCCATCATGGCTCCACCAGTGAGAAGAAAGAAATATGAAGCCAGTTTCAAACGTAAAGTTGTAAACTTTGCCATGGAACATAATAACTGTGCTGCTGCAAGACAATATGGAGTAACAGAAAAGATGGTTAGAGACTGGAAAGCAAATGAAAAAGCATTAAAGAGTATGCCAAGGGGTAAGTGTGCATTAAGAAGAGGCACTCCACATTGGCCAGAACTCGAAAAACATGTAGCAGACATGGTGAATGAGCATCGCCAAAACGGTTATGTAGTGACACAAAATAAAATACGTTTGTTTGCACTTCAGTGGGCCAAATCTAACCCAGATAACAGCAAAGGATTTAAGGCCACTGTATCCTGGTGTACTAGATTCTTGGAAAGGCATGATCTGGTACTGAGGCAAAAGACAAAAATTGCACAAAAATGACCTGCAGATCTTGATGCCAAAGTAAATAGTTTCCATCGATACGTAATACAACAGCGCAATAAACATGGCTATGCGTTAAGTAGTATCGGAAATATGGATGAAACTCCAATGAATTTTGATATGGTTGGAAATAAAACTGTCCATCCAAAAGGTGAAAAA
>BLSH010159121.1:826347-838747 GCA_018402905.1 Glandirana rugosa
AAAAAGTGGAAAACCTACCTGTCAAAATAAAGGTTGGTATAGTTTTAAGTAACCTCAAAGTAGGTATAAAGGCTATGATGAATTGCGTTAAACATGGCTATGCGTTAAGTAGTATCGGAAATATGGATGAAACTCCAATGAATTTTGATATGGTTGGAAATAAAACTGTCCATCCAAAAGGTGAAAAAACTATTTTAATCAAAACAACAGGACATTAGAAGTCCAGTTTTACAGTGGTACTAGCATGCACAGCTGATGGCGCCAAACTGAGACCAATGATTATTTTTAAAAGAAAAACAATGCCGAAACTCAAGTTCCCTGTTGGTTGTTTTGTACATGTGAATGAAAAAGGCTGGATGGATGAAGAAGGGGTAAAGCTATGGCTTGATAATGTATGGAGCAGGCGACCAGGTGGACTTATTCAAAAATGTAGTCTACTGGTGTGGGATATGTTCAGGGCTCATTTAACTCCCAGCACCAAGCAAAGGCTGGCAAGAATAAATACAGATGCGGCAGTTATTCCTGCAGGATTGACAACGTTGGTACAGCCACTGGATGTGTGCCTAAACAAGCCATTTAAAGATCGCATTCGAGAACGGTGGAATGAGTGGATGGTTAGCGGAGAAAAGTCATTCACAAAAGGAGGTAACATGCGTGCTCCATAGCTGGATGTTTTGTGCAAGTTTGTCATAAAAGCCCGGAATGATATTGATGCAGAAACAGTAATCAAGTCTTTCAAGAAGTGTGGCATATCAAATTCATTAGATGGTATGGAGGACGACTACTTGTGGCAAGATGAAGAGGAAGCCGAAGCTGAGACCACACCATCTGATACGGAATTAGATCCATACGATGACTGCCTTACAAATGTATCACAAGATGTCATTGATGTACTTATGATATCAAATGACGAACAGGAGGATTTTGAAGGCTTTTAAAGTGAAACTCTCACACCAGCAAAACCTGTAAAAATAGCTTGGTGTTATTATGGGCATTGCTGACTCACCAGGGACTTGCCCGGAACTTGCTCTCTCTCTATTATTTGTTATCTTCCTCCTATCATCCTCAGTTCAAGCTTGGTTGACAGCTTAGAAAACAAACAGCATGGCAGCTCCCATGAGTTTATTGTCTTATCCTTCCTTTCAGCTTTAAACTATTTAAAATAGTTTTTGCTTTTAAAGTTTAGAGTGAATTTGGAAAAGTTTAATTCACTTGCACTGTTTTATGTTTACATGTTTGATGACAAACAGCCTTATGTTTATAAGTGCCAGTTTTCCTGGTAAGTACCTGCATGTCATAAGCATTTGAATAAAAATTACCATATTGAAATCAAATCTGATGTTTTTAATTTTTATTTGGTGTGTGTTGGAAGAGGGGTAGTCTTATACGGTGAGTATAACCCAAACCCTATATTTTAACAGGAAAAGTAGGGGGTCATCTTATACGCCCAGTCGTCTTATACGCCGGAAAATACGTTAGATCCTTTCCCTGAATATACCACCTTGCATCCCATTCTAGCTCCAGGACCACATGCCAAGTTCTTCCTGATGGTCCTCTTGGCATCCAGCCATCACTGACTTCCTTCTCCTCACAGCAGCACGCAGGGTCAGGCATGGGTCAGCTCACACCTAACCATGTTAGATAGATTGACTGCTCTTAAACAGGACCGGCCATAGATGGGAAATAAATGCAGCTGGTTCCTGCTGAACTGCCTGAATTTTGAGCTATGGGTAGCTTAACTTTCCGCACATTCGGGCTTTCACTGTCTCAGTTGTCTGTCATAAATGGACATTCTTACTATAGATACAATAGAAACCTTTAATGAAATTCTTGCAATTCAGGAACATGACATCTTAGTAAATCAGGATCACAGACATTGCAGTTACAACAGGTTCTCTTTCATGACAGAAGCACTCTACTATATAGCAGTTTTAGTATTTAAGTACTCTAATTCCTATTTATTAAAAGTCTCTCACTTGCCCTGGGGGGTAAACAGTCCCTAGCTTTATGTTTCGCCAGGTGGGCAACACAAACACATGCTCAAATGACTGGCCTGGATTGCTCTTTTAACTTGCAAAACAGTTTTCTTCACTGACTACTGCCTTTTCTCCTGATTAGAGAAAACATTGGCGGAAAAATCAGAAAACAGGACCTTTGCCTTGTTACAATAGTGAGCAAAAATGACCAGAGTCAAATCTTATAAAAACCCTATATACACATACGGGTGAGACTGTTTTACATAGAGGGAGGATGGATGGGGTCAAGGGAAAGGTTTGAACTGCGTGTCTTGTATATGTCAAATGTCTGACATATCTGACATTGTTAGACACAGAAAAGACAACAGCAACAAAGCAGAAAATGTTGTAAGCATCCTAAATAATGGGTTTTGAACAAATATGACACATTTTAGCTTATTAATTAAAGCAGTGCAAATAGCGTTATTGCAGGATAAATACTCAGTAACCAAATTCTACATTACTGTATGATTACTGAAAAATGAATACAGACTGGTTTATATGAGTTACTGAACTTTGGACATCATCAGTACTATTTGCACTGCCTTACTAAATGTGCCCAATTATCCTTCCTCACTCTTTTTCGAATAGATTCTGATGACAAGTCTTGATTCACCTGTCCTTGTAAATTAGCTTGAAACTTTACAGTGTTTGCCTGTAAATCAGAAAATGTCTGACCTTGTTCACTGCTTTTAGTATTTCACTCAGTGTAATGCTGGAGTCCAAAAGTGAAACTTGAATTTGTTGGCATTTATACTGCTTGAGGTGATTGTAGCTGTATTAGTGCAATTGTGCCAGAGAAAATTGAGTATTGTCCGTGATGCTGAATGGATAATGGTGCCAGGAAGCATATCACTAGACTTTTATTTTTAATCTTGGATAGAGTAAAGAAGAGTGTCAGGATTGCATTCTTAAAATCTGAGTGCCATTCTGAAGCCAGTTTTTTTTTTTAATGAAGAAATTCTGCTGCAGCATTCATGTAACATGTTGGCTTGTTGTCTTGGCCTGTTATAATGAAATACTATGATACTCTTAAACTATTGGCGCAATACTTATGTTTTTCTTAACTTTCTGAATTCATTCCATTTCTGAGGCCTTTTGTATTTGAGGGTTGCCCAGCCTGTGTTCAATAGCAGGGGTCCCCAACTGCCGGGCCATGAACCGGTGCCTGTCTGTGGCCTGTTGATGATTGAGCCGCACAGCAGGAGATGAGCAGTGACCACTGTGCACACCAGGCTAGCACAGACCGTGGTCCTTGCTCACCACTGGCTCCTCTGCCCACCTGGCCGACAATGTCATCCAATCAGCTGGACAGGGGGTAGGAGGAGCTGCAGATCAAAATGGAATTCTCCTCTTGCTCCCTGCCCTGCTGATAGATTGAACTAAACGGGCGGGTGGGGGAGCCGGGAGAGGACACGGAATGATCACAGCTTCTGTCCTGCCAAAGGTATGAGTCCTGTGCAGGATAGGCAGACATTATAATGGGGAAATGTCATGTTATAGAGGAGGGGGGGGTAGACTTCAGGGGCACTGTGATGGAGGAGGCTGTGATTGTTAAGAGCACTATAATATAAAGGGGACTGCACTGTAAAGGGGCACTGTAATCATTAAAGTGCTCCAGTGCAGTCCCCATTATATCACAGTGCCCCCTTTACAGTGCAGTCCCCTTTAGAGCACATCCCCTTTAAATTACAGTGCCCCCCTTACAGATCAGTCCTCTTTACATTACAGTGCCTCCTTTACATTACAGCCCCCCTTTACATTACAGTGCCCCCTTTACAGAGCAGTCCCCGTTACATTAATGTAAAGGGTCATTGTGATGTAAAGGGGACTTCACTGTAAAAGGGTGCTGTAATGTAAAGAGGACTGATCTGCAAGGGGAACTGGGGACACTCATATAAAGGAGGTACTGTGCTGTAAAGGGGGGGGGGGTGAGGTCTGATTCCATGAATTTGTTGGTTTGTTACACTGCAGAAATCAAACCTTGTTTTTGCTCCTTCAAGATAAAGCTGATGCTTCCTTTCTTCTAGGTTAGGCTTTTCTTCTGCAGCAAGTATATTTAATAACTGATCCTCTAAACCTATTGGTGTGATCATGAAATTGATGAGAGTGACCTAAAATATAAAGAAAACACAGAGTTTAGTGCAATTATAATTCTTCCACATATTTGCAATTCTAAAGATCTTATAAATCATGCATCAATAAAAATAAGGAAGTTAACATATGAGAAATTAAGCAATTGAAAGTGAGGCAAATGTAGAGATGTTGTTTATAGCAACTCACAAGGATTTTCTGTCAAGTAAAAAAATAAGAATTTGATATTTATGAGCAACACTTTCTATGTTTTTTTAATTTTGATAAACCTGACATATTGGGGTTGATTTACTAAAGTTGAAAAGTGCAAAATCTGGTGTAGTTCTGCAAAGAAACCAATCAGCTTCCAGGATTTATTGTCAAAGCTTGATTGAACAAGCTGAAGTTAGAAGCTGATTGGCTACCATGTGCAGCTGCACCAGATTTTGCACTCTCCAGTGTTAGTAAATCAACCCCATTGTGCCTGATGATTTTCATTCTTGTTTATCTTTTGTATTTATGTTTATCTAGTCCTGAAATATTCACTGTTCTGCCTCGTAGCACAGCCCTATGTAGCAGGGAAAAAGATCTGACCTTTCTTTGCTTCAGTTTCACTTTCACTTGCAGGTTTTCGCCTCTTGCCTAGTCCGCGAATGGAATATGAAAGGATCGATCAATCAACTTGGTACATTTAGCCTATCCATACATGGTTTGCATTTTTCTGCTGAACTGACCGAGATTTGTATGGCCTGCCTAACACTGCTTTCATTTAAAAAAATCATTACAGAGCTGAATTAAATTGCACATTTTATATCTGCCTGGAGTTAAGCTTTAAAGTAAGTTTCAATCTGAATCTCATATTTTTATATTTTTTTTTCTGTTAAGTGTAAAGATTTGTAGATTTGTTATGAGAGAGAGATTTATATTACATTGCAATAAAGTTGGCCACTGGACTGGACACTGTAAGATTCCCCTGTTGATTCCACCAGCCATGCTAAACAGATGGCTAATGTACCCTTATAGCTGGCATCCATGGCTGTCAGGATACCTGAACAGTTGCTGCATCTGATTTGATGCAGCCACTGTTCAGCTGACAATTTTCCACCTGACTCCCTTGATTTTCAGATTTAAGGATATCGAACAGGAGTGTGTTCACAGGGTCATCCATGGCCTAAATTTCAGTTGGCCCATCAAGTACAGTCCAAAGTTTGCTCCATGTATGGCCAGCATTTCCCCACTGCTTAAGAACTGTCGACATAAGGGGGTTGATTTACTAAAGGCAAATAAGCTGTTCAATTTGCAAGAGAATATTTCTAATTACTATTATCTTCAGTAAATCTGAACTTTTTATTTAATGGTAACAGAAGAACTGTGCTGTCGATAGCAACAGTCTCCCTGCCATGCTCCCACTACAGAACAGGACCATGAAGTCAAATTGAAGTAAAAACTGGTTGCTATAGTCTGCAGTCAGTGCAGTTTTTGTTCTGGGCAGGGCCAGATTTATAATTCTGTCCCCAGTTGGTTGTGCCATCACCTCCCATTACCCCACCCAAAGTATGCTGAGGTTAGAGGCAGAGAGACGGAAGGAGTTTACCCTCACTGTATCAGAGCAGCCATCAGATAGAAGAACAGTGGAAAACAGTTGCCCTATCTTACTAGCAGTTGAGTTTTGGGTGCGTAGACCCAGATTAGATGAATTGTAGGTACACAGTACAGTATTCCCCAACAAAACTGCACATGCTATAAAAAGCAACAACAATGAAGGCCCACCAACTGCACTGGTAGACAGAATAATACATGAGAATGCATTGCTAGGAATTGGCAACAACATGTGTAGCTGGCTGTGTGTCACCCCTCTCACCCTAGGCAAATGTTGCCAATTAAGAAATCTGCACTTGTTTTCATAATCAATTATTTGTACAAATTTGGTTGGGAAAAAGTGTCCTAATTAATGAAAATGAATAAATGTTGTTCGTTTTTACATTGACAGTTTACTAGACATTAGCATTGTTTGCCCCAATGTGGCGATGGATTAATAAATCAGGTGCACTGAACATTTTGGTTTGGAGTTTATTTCTGTTTACATTTTAAAATCTAGAATGCAATGAATGTAATACTTTCAGCAGTTTTTGTTCTCTTTACTATAATAAGTTCTATTGCGCTCTCTGACATCCTATATCATTTTGTAAGGATTACTATTCAGTCAGTAGTGTAATTTCAGTATTTATTTTCATAATGTTGTGATTTTCCTTTTATTTCAATAGCAGCTTTAAAAGACTTTCTGTACAGGACAAAAAAAATCTGCAATTTTTAGTAAATGATCTTGATTCACTGTATTATCTGCTAAAATAAAGAGCTAGCTGTGAAAAAGCAATACTTAGTGCAACAAGCTCTGAAATCTAATTAGAAAAAAACTCCAGTCACATCCTGTCTTTACAATTGCACAGCTGTATTATTTTGACATCTACATAAATATGAGAATAATACCATTAGAAATGGGAAAACAATTCCACAGTCCAATTATAACTTCACAGCACTTCATTCATTATCTCCAATGTATTTGCATTTCTACCAATTGTACTAATTCCTATAATTTCCTTGTTCAGTGGATATCAGTAGGAAAACATACTTTGACAGACACTTCAGGAAGGTAATGAGGATTTCGGAGGCGGGTGGTCATATAGAGTTTAAAATCCCTGCTGTAATGAATAACAGCTTCCCCAAGTCGGATGTATTCCACTCCATTCTGTTTAAACGTCTGTCTCAGCAGCAAAGGCTCCAAGATTGGATCAAGCTCTTCGGTGAGATTTTCTATCAGGACGGGTGTCCCGAACTAAGGAAATAAAAAAGACATTTTAAAGGTGAGAGGAAAACAAAATGCAATCAGCCCGGGTAAATAAACAAAGAATGGCTGAATTAGTTCAGGGAAATGCTGTCAACCGTAATGTGATGCGGTTTGGAAGATACAGCCAAGACACCTTGGGAATCTGAGTGACAGATCTGTTAACCTAATAAGAAATTGCAGGGCTTTACATTATGTATTCACTTTATTCGGGTCCTGTAACTTTTCTGTTTGGTATTCCAGCTGAATCTTGGGCAGAAAAACAAAAAAACAGAAAATTCTCTATATTAAAATAGGTTATATAACCATGACTTGAATATCTGCAGAGAGCTGCTAGCTGTCAAAGTGCTTAATATGAGAGATTTGTCAGCTGTTTGCTTTATCGATTCCCCTTGAACAGAGCATTGCTGGTGGCCTTTGCTTTATTCCTGTAGAGGTCGTTTGGTTTTAAAGTACCAATATAAACTCTTGCTGTGGGAGTAATGTTAATGAGTGGAAGGTCAGCACAATCCGATGAAAGAGCTGCAATAATGCAATGACAACAGTTGGAATAAAAAAGATAAATACAATTAGAATTTAGCAAGGGTTTTTTTTCTAACAGAAAATAACAGAGATGAACCTATTACCCTTTCTAAAATGGTAAAAGTTGTGCAGGCATAGAAGAAAAATATGTTTATATTTGAACTTATCTTGCTCTAGGAAAAATTAAAAAAACAGAATGGCTAAGAAAGCAAACACAAGAAAGCTCAGACAGCACAGATAGAAATAATCAACATTAAACATGGTGTCCCCCATAGGTGGGTTTGGAAATTTGATGTCACTATCACTATAACTGGCTAACAATGTGTACCACAGCAGATTCTCCGATATACGTACATTGTAAAACTGCACTTTAGCCTGCTATAATCTAATGGTCATTTACTATATTCAAAGTGGCACTCCAACCATTCCAAGATCAGTCTGTGTCCCTGTTGGGAAATATAGCAGAGGTTCTACTTGTCCTCCTACTCATTAAAACCGAATGAATACTTTTGACTAAAGTGACAAAAACACATACCCTACATATCCTATATTATTATGACTTTATATTGTCTTTAGGCTGTAATGTTATTATCTTAATATGGTGGATGTTTAGGGATTTCCACTTGGTTGGAAGCATTGTCTTTGCAAATTATGGTACATTCTTATTTTCCTGACAGACTCCATGGCAGCATACGTATGGGTTAATCCCGCCTCCTCTCCACTCCTATAGGACCCCACTACCATAAATTTGGGCTCAGAGCCAGAGGCCATGTTCTTTTTTTGTCCTCCTCCTGAAGACCAGAATGATTGAAGTCTTACCTTGGATAAAGTGTCCACAATCGAGGCCTGGTTGTTCGGCAAGCTGTCCCCAGAATACGTGTGGTGTCTCCAGCAATTCCCAGCTGTTGGCGGTGATGGATGCGGTTCCATGTGAAATCTCCAGCAGCCCCAGCTATGAGCGGTGTGGAGAAGGGTGATGGATGCGGTCCCATGTAAATCCCTGGCAGTCCCCAGCTGTGAGTGGGGTGATGGATGCGGCACCATGTGAAATCTCCAGCAGCCCCAGCTATGAGCGGGGAGGAGAAGGGCTATGGATGTGGTCCCATGTAAATCCCTAGCAGTCCCCAGCTGTGAGTGGGGTGAAGATGGGTGATGGATGTGGCATCATGTGTAATCTCCAGTAACCCCCAGCCATGAGCGGGGTGGAGAAGGGTGATGGATGCGGTGCCATGAAGAGCTCAAGCCTGGCCATTGGCAGGCAAAGCAGCAGTACGGCCTAATAGCCTAGCTAAGAACAGGCGACCATAAACACCCTGAGCCCATGCAGCAGCAGCGTCTTCTGTATCCAGGCATAATAGTGGGGGATGCCGTGTGCGGTAATGTATACCTTTTTATTGCACACTCCATGGCAGCAGTTTGTGCATTTATCTGTTTGTCTTTTTTTTTCCTGGCTTTAATGTGTTCCAGCTTGTGGCGGCTGGAGCGCACCTGCGTTCCAATCTGCCGCTCTCTCTTCCGGGCTAGTGTCTCTGGGTTACTCCTGCCCAGGGACTCAGCGCATATGTGCTGTGGGCAGCAGTGGCATTATTGCAATGGAGAAATTCAATCAACGGTCAGTACTGTTGATATTGGGATGTTCTCTGTGGAAAGCTTGCAAGCAGTTTCCAATGCTGTGTGCAATCATCACAGGTCTATGCTCTGCAATACAACCTTGTGTGCTGTCTTGGTGTGATTGTATCACCTGTGCAGGCTGGCTGTCTGTGCAGTTCACACTACAGATGTATTACTGCCCCCCCTGTGGCCAGCCCTTGTGTAGCAAGTTTGAGAGGGTGTTAACACTTTTCTTTCCTCGCTTGCCTGGGCTCTTAGTCCTTTCCTTTCTACCCTATTTTGTACTTTTTTTTTGTGAGTCTCTCTACGTCAGATTGACAATACACGGCATGAGATCAGTAAAACCTATTTAGGTCACAACACCAACTTTCTTCATCCAGATTTAGTCATCATAAGTCACTGTCAAGATCCAGCCTTCATAGCAGAAGCTCTGAATCCTTCTCTAGGCACTTACCGCTATGTCAGCCGCTCCAAGGAAGGAACCCGCTGGTGATACGGGATTCAGGTCCCAGAGGGCAGGTCTCTGTGTGAGCAATATTATGCCCGAGCGGTTGGAGGAAAGGATTTCCATTAGATTAAATCTCTGGTAAGGCGCGGGGTGCAAGATCCCCTTAAAGAGTAGGGTATAAGCTACATGCTATGCCCACTAGCCATTACGGCGTGTTTCTCCCACTAGGATGGCTAGTAAGAGCGGGAACCATCCCAACCATGCCATCCATTTATGAGGTCCTCAGACAGTGAGGCAGAGAGAGTCACTTTGCCCTTGTGGTGCCCTTTTGGTTAAAGCTATGAAGAGGGCATTTGCATGGGTAGAACCTATAGGGTCTCCGGCAAAGCAAGATAAAGTTCTGTAAACACCTTGGGTTCCGCTTTCCTCCAGTGCGACTTGTCATGCATTCCAACTTATGCGACTTAAAGTTGCAGCAACTCTGGAAAGGTTCCTGCACTACTTCGGTGCGACTTTGATGCAGCTCTGACCCAGAGACAGTATCGCTGGATCGGGGGCTGCACTTAGTCACATCGAAGTTGCACTCCAGAGTCGTGCTCTGAATCGGGCGCCTTTGGGGTCGCAATATTGGAGACGTAGCCTCAGAGAGAGTGGTCTATTCTCCCCATTCCTAATGGATTTAGGGGACACCATTTTGGATAACCAAGGTCACGAGATATACCTCCCTTCTGAGCAGGCCAAGCTCTATCCATTCAGGGATAAGGATGTGAAGCATCGAAAGGCTCTGGAAAGGTTCCTGCACTACTTTTGTGACTTTGACGCAGCTCTGACCCAGAGACGGTAAAATTGGATCAGGGGCAGCACTTAGTTGCATTGGAGTTGCACTCCAGAGTCGCGCTCTGAATCGGGCGACTTTGGGGTCGCAATAGTGGAGACGTAGCCTCAGAGAGAGTGTTCTATTCTCCCCATTCCTAACGTAACTAGGGGACACCATTTTGGATGAGCAAGGTCGCGAGATATACCTCCCTTCTGAGCGGGACAAGCTCTATCCATTCAGAAGGATGTGAAGCATCAAAAGGCTGCCTCTCTAGTTGTTAAAGTTTGGTAAGGCAAGCAAGCCGGTCGCGCTTCCCTGGAAGATGCAGTGATTGGGCTGAAAGTTTCTAGCACTGAAAATGTGGAAGAAAAATGCAGACGCAGTATTCAAAACCTTTCAGATGAAGCGACAAGAAGCCTGGTAGCTCAGGGGCCAGAGCTGGTGGTAGGTTCCATGACAAGGCTTCATTTGACATTATGCACATTGTAGTAATGTGCTGGCTAGCTACGGCTAAGTAAACGCCATGGCTCTGGCCTTGGCTTGCGGATCCTGCCTCTAGCAGGCATGGTGGAAGATCCCTTTGAGGGAGCTTCATCGTTTACAACAAGCTGAATGGCACCATAACCTGGGCCACAGTTGGGTTTTGCCTCAGGACCGACACCTGCTAGGCCGGAAGAATACATGGTCTAGAAGACCATGTTCAGAGTGTGCGGGGGTCGCACACTTTACAGACTAGGTCAGGATTTTGGGAAGAGCTGGTGAAGAGGCCAAGTGTCCCCTCAAATGTCTGCTAAGTGAACCTGACCTCGAGTTTCTGAGAAGCCGAGTTGGGGTCTCGACTGTTGGAACTTTAAAATGGTTGTTTCAGGATAGGCATGGGCCTTCGGATTTCCTCCTCAGCTCAGTTTTGTTTTCCCAGATTTACCTTACTCCAAGGTAAAGAGGCAGATACTCTTGTTTTATGTACAGTCTCTGGTGTCGCAAAGTGTTACGGTGCCAGTTCCAGAAGGCGAAAGATTTCTGGGCATGCACTTGCCCCTCTTCATGGTCATAAAGAGCGGCTTGCAGAGGCCAGCTTTAGACCTCACACACCGAAAACATTTCTCATCTAGGTCAGTCTTCTTCCCACCTGCGCACCTTTCAGTATCTAAAATTATCGACATTATGGTGTCTATGTAGCCAATGGTCAAGTGGACGCTCTGGAGAATGCGACCCTTCCAGAAGGGGTTTCCCCAGCAGTGGGAGCCAGGAAGTAGAATGCAGGTCATCTACAAGGCCTCAGTCCCGAGAGAACCCTAGGTGGCTGCAACGGAGAAAGGTATTTATTGGCCATTCCATTGCCCCATCTCCTGCTTCACAATCACATTTGATACCAGCAATACGAAACGGGGGGACTTACTGCCTATCGGGGATAATGCAAGACAGGTGGGGCTGTCAGTTTCACGAGAGTGTGCAAACATTCTGAAATTACTGGCAGCCTTCTGCACCCTACAAGCCAGTTATGCCTTGGACTCAGGAGAATCTAACCAACATCTCATTGGTTTATGTCCCCAGAATCCTGAATGATTCTAAAAAGCTTACTTTCCGGAGTCCAACTGAAACGCAACAAATGGTCTCTCCATGTGGTGGTTTTCGGGCAGGTCCCTGGGCGGCCAGTCCAAAATCAATCTGTTTGTCTCCCTGTGTACCAAGAAGCTGGAGAAGTTTTATACTGTTGGAAGTACAACAGTAAAGTGGCTTGGTACTGTAAACTACATATATACATTATAACTGTCTATACCAGTAGGTGGTACTACAGTATTAGTGTGTATTCTGTGTTATAATAATATCACAGGATGTACCTTCTGTATCTAAGTGTGCACTTGTATAGTTCCTGTTCCTATCTCCATGCTATAAGACATGTTCTGCTATTTCTCCATGAAAGTCAAGTATTCGGGAAAGTATATCACTCAAAAAGCTTCCAACGCATGATATCATGATATCTGCTAACATATACGCTTGGCTGGTATCTCCAAGGCTTCAGGACCAGGGCCAGATGTTTTATTGGATATGCAGCGGGACCTATGCGATTC
>BLSH010159121.1:843572-863403 GCA_018402905.1 Glandirana rugosa
ACCCCCCAGTCGGACAGTCACGAGTCTTGTATTCAGTGTGTGACGTAGTTTAACCAGACGCACCGACAGTAGGTTCTTCTATTACGTGTTCTTTCGGGCGTTTGTCAAACAATTGCTGTTCATCTGATTCCTGTACCTAATGACCTTGGTACAGGACACCACACTACTCTGGTTCTATTTGAATAAACCAAGTCTACCACAGTTCGCACACACCGACGTTGGTCCACTCCTCATGTTTCTGTTCACACAGAACGGATGTCAGTTCGTACCTACCACCAACCCACAGTACCAGACCCCGACGTACTCACGACGACCGTGACCTCTAGATGTCAAGTCATGCAGCCCCAGACCATGACACCCAACCACCATCCATGCTTGACTGTAGGCAAGACACACTTGTCTTTGTACTCCTCACCTGGTTGCAGCCACACACGCTTGACACCATCTGAACCAAATAAGTTTATCTTGGTCTCATCACACCACAGGACATGGTTCCAGTAATCCATGTCCTTAGTCTACTTGTCGTTAACAAACTGTTTGCGGGCTTTCTTGTGCATTATCTTCTTGGATGACAGCCACGCAGACCAATTTGATGCAGTGTGTGACTTATGTTCTGAGCACTGACAGGCTGACCCCCCACACCTTCAACCTCTGCAGCAATGCTGGCAGCACTCATACATCTATTTCCCAAAGACAACCTCTAGATATGACGCTGAGCATGTGCACTCAACTTCTTTGGTCGACCATGGTGAGGCCTGTTCTTAGTGAAAACTGTCCTGTTAAACCGCTGTATGGTCTTGGCTACTGTACTGCAGCTCGGTTTCACGGTCTTGACAATCTGCTTATAGCCTAGGCCATCTTTATGTAGAGCAACAATTCTTTTTTTCAGATTCTCAGAGAGTTATTTGCCATGAGGTGCTATGTTGAACTTCCAGTGACCAGTATGAGACAGTGAGAGTGAAAACATGACACCGGGGAGGGAAAATGGCTAATTGGGCCCAATTTGGTAATTTTCACTTAGGGGTGTACTCACTTTTGTTGTCAGCAGTTTAGACATTAATGGCTTAGTTGAGTTATTTTAAGGGGACAGCAAATTTACCCTGTTATACAAGCTGTACACTCACTACGTTACATTGTAGCAAAGTGTCATTTCTTCAGTGTTGATACATAGAGTTGAGCGAACCCAAACTGTAAAGTTCGGGTCCGTACCAAACTTTGGGGTGTCCGTGACCCGGACCCGAACCTGGACATTTGAAAAAAAGTCCGGGTTCGGGTATTTTATCCCGCCTGTTGAATAGCTGAAGGGCAGCCAATCAACAAGCGTTTCACTGGTTTGCCCTTAGAAGCCATCACAGCCATGCCTACTAATGGCATGGCTGTGATTGACCAGTGCATCATGTGACCTAGCCTCTGTATATGCTGGAGTCACGTAGTGCTGCATGTCACATGCTCTCAGGCTAGTGTAGGGAGAGGATGCTGCCCGTGCTGTGAGGGACAGATTGCAGATTTAATAACATCTCATCCTGCATTACAGAACGATCTGATTCTGGACTAGGTAGATATTACTACTACTACTGCTTTGAGGGACAGATTGCAGATCTAATAACATCTCATCCTGCATTACAGAACGATCTGATACTGGACTAGGTAGAGTCTACTGCTTTGAGGGACAGATTATTGTTCTAAAATCATCTCCTAGTGATATAGGGAGAGGTTCTTGCTGCTCCTGTAAGGGACAGATTATTGTTCTATAATCATCTCCTAGTTCTATAGGGAGAGGTTCCTGCTGGTGCTGTAAGGGACAGATTATTGTTCTAAAATCGTCTCCTAGTGCTATAGGGACTTTTATACAGCCATTTTTGTGCCGAAAAGTTCAGGTCCCCATTGACTTCAATGGGGTTCGGGGTCCTGTGTCAAGTTCGGTACCGAACCCGAACTTTTTTGCGAAGTTCGTCTGAGCCCGCCAAACCCGAACATCCAGTTGTCCGCTCAACTCTATTGACACATGAAAAGATATAATAAAGTATCTACAAAAATGTGATGGGTGTACTCACTTTTGTGAGATACTGTACAAAAATGGCTACATTGAGAGAAGACCATATGCCTCTCAGTTCTGATGCTGATTAGAAAAGAGCTTAAGGTTTGGGCCGAACACAATTTTATACAGAACCTTGGCTGTTTGAGTGTTCTGATGAACCCGGGAGGGGTTTGTGCAGGGTTTCCCCTCAAAATCCTCACCAGATCCTAAGGGACTGGTATTCGTTTTGTGGGGTAACTCATGCAACTTTTTTGTTTTTTACATAGGGGCCCACCAAAAATCCATACTAGGTCTGAAGTAGCTGGTATTGACTTTGGGGGGGATCCCATTTCTTTTTTTTTTACATGTATAGCAAAAGTGACATAGAAAAAGCTGTTTATTCACTTGTTCCTTCATTCTACCTTTATTTTTCAAATAATGCAATGGGGACTCCCCCAAATACATACCAGATGCTCATTCTCCTTGATGAGGGTCTGTTAAGTATTTTGGGGGGCAATCCATAGAATCAGAGGCTACAACCATCCCATTCTCTTCCCATTCATCCTCCATTTCTTCTACAAGTGAAGAAGACCGGGACCTGATTTCTGTAGCTTACCCTGTACAGTGTGGGCTAGTTGGAGGTAACTCAGCTTGTGTGGGCACTCAAACAGCCTTACTTAGGAGCAAGAGGTGATTTCAGTGCAAATTTTTCAAAGGCACTGTTCTTCCCTCTGGCAATTCTGGGGCCCAGCAACTGCTTGCGAATTATGTAGTTATGGGAACTACACTAGCCATCTAGCTTATGATTTCTGGGAATATCTGGGTTCCTCAAAAGTACCCAATCTCTAGGGTTTAAGTTCAAACTTGTACCTTGTACCTTGTATCAGTTCAAACTTGTACCTTTAGGTTGCTTTTGTTTCTCTGTCCTCTGGCATACGGCTTTATGTCTTCTCATATGCAGCCAATGAGCTTTTCTTAAGATGGTACATGTAACCTCTGTGGGTCACAGCTGACATCTGAGTGATGAGATGCCAAAGGCTAAATCCACTCTCATCCAAATATGAGCATGTATGGTATCCAGTTGCATCACCCTCCATACTGTTAAAATCATGCACATCCACAGAGGTATGCCTAATGCAATATTGCTTCTTCTCTGCTGTCAGAGTCCCAAGCATGTCAAGGAGGGTGCTGTTGAATCTTTTAGGCTTGGGGTCACCTTGAAGGTTTTTCTGATCATCTAGATACCCAGCAGGTATAGCAACATTTTAGCCTACAGTCAAAGTTTATGCTTTGATTGGAATTCATTTTTGAGGCAGTCCATTTTGAAAAAAAAAATATTCGCCGAAACTTTGGCCACAGTCAAGGCTTGATGGTCTGTCATTGGATATCAGGCACCACACACAAGAAATCAATGCACACTAACTTCATGAGGTCTTGGCCTTGGAGGCAGCCCCCTGGATTAGCTCTGGAGGGCAAAGTTTTCCTATATATGTAGCGTAGACAATAGTAACAATAATTCAACTTCAGCCCACATAGGGCAAGTAGAACCAATCATTAACTAACCTAAAAGACTGAATTAAAGTATATCATATTAAAGGGTGGGGTGGTAGCATATATATATATATATATATATACAGTATCTCACAAAAGGCAGTACTGGAAAATAATGGTAGCCACACAAAATATTGACACTTTGGGCCAAATTTGGACATTTTCACTTAGGGGTGTAGTCACTTTTGTTGCCAGCAGTTTAGACATTAATGGCTGTGTGTTGAGTTATTTTAAGCGGACAGCAAATTTACAAGCTGTACATTAACTACTTTACATTGTAAAGTGTAATTTCTTCAGTGTTGTTGCATTAAAAGATATAATAAAATATTTACAAAAATGTGAGGGGTGTACTCACTTTTGTGAGATACTGTATATATATACTGTATGTGCTTAAAGGTAAGAGATTTGTCATGCTAATTTTTAGCTATGTGTGTACATTTGATATCACACACAAGGGGTAATGCATATAAATATATTGTTTATAAGGCTCATTTTGGTTGTTTCCTTTTTTTTCTTGTAAAATCGTTTTTACTGCTTGTGTATTCCTTTATTTGCAAAAATCCTTGTCCTGATGAAACCGTGAATCTGCGAAACACATAGATCTCTCTCAAAGACATACATCATACATTTGGATATTTGCCTTTTTCTACTGTTTTATAATGATTTTAAATCTACATTTGAATAAAAATTGATGTATTTTATTATACACCTTCCATGTGTGATTGATATTTTTGTTTGTAGTGGTCCCCATTGATATATTTAAAAGTCCCATTTGTTTGGCCCAATTTTATTAATCTAAAAGTCTGATCTCAAATGGGGATGTTCATCTTGTAAGGCTGTCATCACTGTTCTGTGCTTCTCAGAAAGGAACAGTTGCCAACTATCTTCAGGATCGTTTAAGGCAAACCTTTAGGAGACCAACCAGGCAAGAAGCTGTAACTTATTTAACTCTAACTATGAACCAATCAGAGTGTTAGCAAAAGGTCCAGATGACAGATCATTCAAAAATAGATTACATAAGGGGTCTTCTACTTGGTTGTTCCTCAAATTGTTCTTGATGAGTGTAAGTAAGCCTTTATCTCTTACTTTAGTCAAATTACAGCAGAGTTTCAAGACAACAGCAGCAATAACTCCAATGGGCTCAGCCCCTTCACACATGGCTTAGATCCCTTCCAATATCAGTTGGGTACACTCTTCATAAGAAGCCTCAGTATCATGCATCCCCGTTTTTCTACTCCTGGATGGTAATTTAAACTGAAGTTATATAAAGGACAGAGCAGCTAACCATCAATATCCTGTGGCATCCAGCTTGGCTGTCGCAAGTATAATTATGAGATTTTATCTGATTGTCCTCTAACTGTGCTCTGTAGAGAAAGTCTTTCCACACATCCACTACCACGCACTTTAGGCTCAGAAACTTTAGCTTGTGGGTGGGGTAATTCTTCTCAACAAGAGTGAGGCCCCAACTGATATAGATGATAGGTCTCAGCTGTCTGTCTGTGTTGTTGATATACATCCCCCCAGCCCTCTGCTGGCTTCTACATTTTGTAATGCCGATCTGAGTTAGCATAAACTAAGACAGGGGTATGGGTCAAACTTCTTCTGCTTTATTTGGAAAAAGGCCTGCTAACACTAGCCAGATTACTCCTCTTGTATGGACTTTTAGCTGGCTTGACAGGTCCAGTCATGAGTCATTGAGTCATCTTCATCTTCTGTTATTCTTCTATGTTAACATACCCCTCCATGAACAACCTATATTAGGAACAAAATCCAAAAATGTACATCCGTGTGATAACATTTCAGGGTTTTGGCTAAGAGGCCATAGCATCTAGCTTCTTAGGATCAGTTACCAGTCCCTCTGAGGATATGACAGGCTTCAGGTCTTATTTGTGAAGATGTTTCAGTACTTCTTCAGTCATTGTTAGTGCTCTTCAAGTGTATTCCTGAAATCTATCAGGTCATCTAGGTATAATACCTCAGTCAGGTTCATGTCTCCCACTGTCAACTCTATCAGAGCTTGGAAAGCCACAGGGACTCCAGTTAGGCTTTCCTGCTGAACTCATAGAAAACAATAGGCAGATGAAAGCAATATTCTCTCTATCTTTGTAGTGCATAGGAATCTGATGGTACCCATCCCTCAAGTCCAATGCCCTGAACCATTTGACTCCAGACAGGCACTATAGTCCATCTTCTATTAGCTAAGTAGTGTATTGATCAGGAACAATTCTCTGTTTGAAGGTGTAATAGTTGATGCACAATCTGAAGGACCCATTCATATTCTGGAACAGCCCTTTAGAAGAAGCATAGGAAATGCTAGACCAAGGCTTTTTAACTGGAGTTTGATTAGCCCTTCACAGTGTATTCATATCTGCCTAGCATTGACTTGAATATATCTCCTGCATTGTGGCAGAGAGATCAGGTGTTAGGTGTGGAGGTGAAGGGTGGGAAATGATAGTTAGAGAAGGCTCTCTACTCTTCCCTTCATCCAATGTTTGGCCTGAAGTCCCAGGTCTTCAGCTAACAGGTGACCTCTTTAGTATTTGGTTTACACCAAAATGGTCACCACTCCCCATGTACCCCAGATTGGGTTACTTATTGGATATAACTTATTTGCTGGAATCATGCCTTTGGCTACCCACACCAAAACAGATGGTGAGATGGGGGTGGCTACATTAACCTGCCCCATCAGCATCTGGCATCTTAGGGAAGTCAGCAGGATTCTCCCTCAGGCCTGTAACAATACTTTCATCAGACTAATTTGGAAATCAGCTCTATTTCAGAGTCCTCTTGCCCTCCGGATCAGTTTCAAAGATGATGCACAGAGTCAGTTGGTCCCAACTTAATTGAACTTAATCACAGAGACAAGTCAATTCTCCTAGCTGCAGGAGTTTTTCTCTAGCCTCCATAGCCCTCACACTCTGCTGGGGCCTTCTGCTTTCTTATACCAAGTGTTGGTACACTGATCACAGCATGGGGTGCACATCCTCCAATGCAGAGTCACTTTCCGAGATGAGGGGGGCTTAGGAGCCACCTTACTAGGTCTGTATTCATCCCCATTATTAAATAACTCTTGATGGAACCGAGGGGCTAAGGACACATCATGACAAGTGTATTGAAGTTTCCTGGTTGTCTGATGGGTCTCAAACACATACTCAACTGGGGGACACCCATTGTATGTGCATCTCTCAGTTATGATACCCTAGATCTTTAGATTTTCCAACTGAAGATGTTTATCATAAATGTCTCTGTATATCAAAGTCACTTGTGCACCCCAAGCAAAGAGAACCTTCATATAGATGCCTTCAGCTAGGACAGGTAGTATAGGAGAATAGCTTACCAGCCTATGAAGAAGCTTTCTTGAAGAATCTGGGGTCTCTGATCCAGTGGTCTGAGACTGAACCCTCACCTTAATTTCATGGTACTTTTTACAATGTGTCAGGAACATGTTGCCAACATGTTGCCAGCCATCAGGTCTTAGCTGTCATAGGCATAGGTGTGCACATTCTTATGAGCACAGAAGATAAATGTACTGTACATAATTGCGCATACATATGAGCATGCGCACGTGCAAATGCCCTCTGTTGCTGCTTGCCTATTTAAACCCATTGCTGAACAGTCTTCAGTCTTGTTCCTGTTACCAATTTCCTCTCTGACCTTGCTCTTGGATTATCCTTGTATGCTCATGTTTGGTGTGTGTCTCTGCTATCAATGTCAGCTTGGACTACTGACTGTGCTTTTGTCCAGTGACTCTGTGCCTCACTGCCCAATTGTTGCTGACTTATGCCTGTTGCAAACTCTGATTCTGCATACATTCTGCATACAATGGTGTGCATTGCTTACCTATGACAGAACAAATAAGGTAAAGGAAGGTACAGTAATTTTGGCAATCTCTTCAATATACCAGGTTAGGCCCTAATTATGGGTGTAGGCCTCCCCAATTTCTTAGTTTTGTTTTAGAAACTGGAGCAGGCTGAGATAATCATGCAACTAGTTGGCTCTTTTACTGGGGGTCTTTGAAGTTTCTGGCTGGCTTTTGATGCTGGCTCTCTTGCTTCAGGGGACTTGAACAGTTGTGTCAATAATTGCCAACATCTCCCCAGTTGTAGAGACTTATGGGACCTGTTAACCTCTCAACAGAAACAGCATGAGATGTTGCTGTTTCCAAGACACTTTTCCCAGCTGTTCAACTGGTACACAAGGTACACAAGGCCAGAGGCCTTTTCTGCCCACCCAAACATGTTCTTTGAGGTATTTAGGTCACTATAGACAGTGCAATCCTGCTTGCTGAGCTTCTGTATAGCAACCTCACCCCCTCCCACCTTAAAGCTCAACTCCAGCCAAAAATGTAACTTAGACAGTTCATTGTACACCAATTACCTTATTCCTCAGTCTTGATTCCCAACATCTCTTCCTGCAGTCTGCAGTGTAATGGATCAAAGTCACAGATTCTGTCATGATCCAAGCTGCCCTGGGGACCTTCTTGTGACTGTGGCTTCAGGTAAGTAAAATGGGCATTCAGATAGATATGTTTTTCATACCAGCAGTTGGTTAGGGGAGGGTGGGATGAAGGGGTGTGTGAATGTGGGGGGCGGGTGTTGCTAATATCCTGGAGTTGGGCCCTAAGCTTTCAGTAAGCCTTTGCTTCTTCTGGGTCTCCGGAATGTCTCACTCATGCAGTGCCTGTTTAGCCTGCTACATCAATATCAAGTCTTATTCACCAGAAGACACTGGCTGCTCAGGGTCCAGGGCTGCAATTTAGGCACTATTTTGGCTATGGGTGTTGGTGCAGGGATTCCTTTTGTCAACGATGCCTGACTTGTATTCTCAGGATTGTTAGTTGGCATTCTGGTTTGCACTTAACAAGCTTCAATATTGCTGATCAACTGTAGACTGGCTCACTGGAAACAGGCTATGATGCTTCTCCTCCACTCCAACAATGCATAAGTGTGGAAGGTAGCCTGATCCACTTTGGTATCCAACCTGAAAACTCTGCTGTCAGGTGCCAGGGCCAACACTGCTTAAAAACGTTTTTCAGGCAGTGTTGGCCCTTATAATCCCAAAGTGTAACAGTGTAAATAGGCACAAATGGCTAAATGCCACTCCAAATGACAAAGCAGAGTCCCCAGTGACAGTATTTTTTTACAATGTCTTCTCTGCAGTCACATCTGGGAAAAACACAGTAATTAAGCTCTTAGCCAGTACAAATGGTAGCGTCTTTAAGGGCAACACTAAACCCACACATAGTCTCCAATGGATATACATATATATTAATTCATGTAATCACATTTATCAACAGCACATCCTTGCAGAAGCACTCCTGGAACAACAGGTCTCTGAAACAGCAGGTCCCTGGAACAACTAATCTCTGGAACAGAAGCGCTCTGGAAGAGCATATTTCTGTAACAGCAGAGTGCAGTCCTTTCAGTCAGCACTGTACAGCAGCACCTCTCACTTTCTGAGGCAACCCTGGACACTCTGTGTCCCTCTGCACTGCTTACAAAAAGGGGAGGGGGGTTGTGACTTTAAATGAAGCATGCACTTCCCAGCATAGAACACTAAACAAATATGTATTGAAAATTGTTTATTTATATAGATTGCACTAAACGTGAAGCATAGGTGGATCATAAATACATGATAGGGTTAAAACACATACAGTTCATCTATATACATGTAACAGAGTACACATAGCAGGGTGTGACGGGTGCATGATTAATCCATGAGGTCAATAATTATAAAAAGTATAACATTTCTAGTGTATATAGCAGTTCTGTTGAAACTGATATCTCCACCAGTCAAAATTTGTGTATATAAACGCATGGTAGATAGCTCTACACGTTTCATGGTTTATACCACTCTCCAGGAGCATGGCGTCAAATATCTAGATGGTAAAAAACAAAAGGAGAGTAATAGCAAAGGGACTGATGGGAATCTTAAGTAGAAAAACAGCAGCGTGTGTTCGCCCTTGGTTGCAAAATACCTGGCTTGATGTTCTAGGGGGATTGGGTGAGTGGCAGAGGCAGGCCAGCAGCAACGTCTCTGATGGGAGCTGAGGCGGCGAGAAAGGCAGAGGAGTGCCCACGACCGGGCATGCAAGCAGGGGAGGGGCCCATCCAAACCGGACTCATCCAAGAATGTGTCATAGATCTGTAGTGGAATCTATAGAGGAAATATATAGGCAATACATGTATGTAATTACCTGTATGGCACAACTAGGTGGTGTGAATGGTCAGTGCCAAAATGAAAGGAGTGATCAAGAAAGGAGGGTGGTGAACCATAACCGAGGTTAAGGATGTGCACAAAGACACGGTGCCGTGAATGAAGGAATGATACAAACATGATGACCAAGACCATTACCTGGTGTTATCAAAAGGAGGAATGAGGTGAGCTGAGTGTGGGACCGCACAGTTGCCGCACGCCAGGGAAAAGCGCCCATGCCTTGGGATAGTGGTGTATAAATACTCCACCACCCTGATCAAATGCCGCCAACGTCACGCTGCCATAAAAAGGAGAGAGAGAGGCAATGGCCCCGCAACGTAAGGGACATCTGGAGGGCCATGCCCACTCTACCTGGATAAATGGCAAGATAATAAACACCCGGCGCCGGCGCAGTGACGCCAGTGGTGGACCTACGTCATGTGGACGACACCAGAGGGCGTGGCATTGATGCGTTGCGGAGAATCCACCAGAACCCTGGCTAAGGCTGGGAGGGGAGGATCTCCGGAGCGCATTGCAGCTCCAAATGAGACACGCCAGCCAGCTCTTACCACAAAAGACCACAGCCAGCCCTAAAGAGATGTGGCTTAGGCAACTCCATTAATCCACATGCTCTCCCTTCAGCTCATCTCTCTCTCCCCTCTTCCCCATCCAGTGGGTGTGCCCAAGTCCCAGGTTTTCAGCTAACAGATGACCTTTTCAATACTTGCTCTACTCCAATATGGCCCCCACTCCCCATGTACTGGGGACACTTTACAGTTCAACACTGTCTACACGGCAGAAAGGGAGCAATACATTACCAAAGGGGGGAAGCATTCTTCAGATAATTTGAAGAAGCCATATGCTACAATACTAATACTCTAACTGGTATACTGCTATTACCATAATGCTACTATACATCCAGCTAGAAAATTATAATGTTTCACAAGCACACACATTTAGTGAGAAGTGCAATATCTTTGCATCCCTAAATCCAAAGCACAAACTACAGTATATTTGCTTTCAGTCATGTATTACTCTGTAGTTGGCAAACATCTTGACATACAGCTGGGATCTTAGCGAAAACATCCAACTGTTAAAATTAAGCTACTAATCTACAATGGATGGTTTGCATTTTTAGTGTAAAACTGTTAACAAAACCCCCACAAGGCTGAGATTCGCCTGTTTTGCTTCTTGGTGAAGTGAAACGGACTTGAAAGGAAAATAAAAACTGTGTCAGTCTCACTCTGTGCCAACTGACCCCATGGGATGAAACAGACAGATTTCCTGCTCTGGAGGGTCTTTCTTGAGATTTTTTTTATTTCTAAAAACCTCAAGGCAGTCTTGCTCAACCATGTAGAAATAACAATTCTACCTACATAAAGGAGACTGCACAATGAGCAGGCTTTCACTTTAGCCCAGTCTATGTGAACTCTCCTCAGTTTCTTTTTTAACTTTAGACTGCATTGTAGTTCAAAATACAATATGACTTGGCTATGATGATGAAAAACATTATTGGACAAAAATGTAACTGACTTATGAGGTCTCAAACACAGAACAGTTTTCTTATAGTGACTCTTGTTAATGGTTAAGTGTTTATTCAAATAAATCTTTACCTGATCTTATAAAATCTATAAGCAAAAAAATAAATATTTTACATATAAATCATGTCAGGACATTTTTATATCTAACTGTGAGATGGAAGTAGACAGAGGTTTGTGTTGCTCCTGCCTTGCTGTCATTTTTGAACCTATATCCAGTCAAATATATTAGGGTGTGCACCAAACTTATTCAACTAATACCTTGGCACTGTTAACCAAAATCTATATATTTTTGAGATTTAATATCACTCTAATAAGATTTGGTAAATGAGAGTTCTTGACTGTGAGTGAAAGCATCTACCCTACAACACAAATTTATTGGTAAACAGTAAAAAGGTCTAAACCTAACGACCAGCAATCCATTTGGTTGCAGAAAAAGAAAAATTATTAAGCAAGCTCTAATGTAGGGCTATGTACAGACAGTAAGAAAGATAAGGCATAAGAAAAACATTTAGATAACTGCCAGGGATATATTCCATAATTACCATTGAACTAGGGATATATTGCATAATTACCATTGAACTTTGGGTGAGGGCCCCATTCTGGTATTCAGGGTTTCAAAACTTCTCTTTTCTTTTCCCTCAAAGTATCTGTACTCAAATAAACCTCTCCTACATTAGCTTGCATGGGGTCACCCTGACTGATGCGCCTTTCTATTCTATCTATTCTAATCTGACTCATCTCTTTAGGACTGGACCATTCCAAATCCCCTCTAGTTAGCATAAACCAGTCCCCCTTTAAGTCACATCCTTTTTAAAGGGAAGAGTAAGTATGCCCATTTTGCAAGCTTTTCTGAGAGATAATTCCATATTCATGAAAAGATGGCCAACCTCATTGCATATCTAAACAGGGGGATCCTTTGATCTAGGTTTGGTTCCCATTGTTCAGATAAATGAACTTAGGCACTGAATTGTCTGTGAAAAACCTTCTCAAGTACAGTAATAATTAAAGAAATATTGACCCTCCATCCACAGAAAATAGGCATATCAGAAGATATATTGCATGCTCTCATTAATGAAACTCTTACAATGAAACAATTACAACATTATTTACATCTGTTAATGGAGATTTCACATAAACCATCATACTTTAACAGCACTTCCTAGGCTATAATGAAACCTCTTACTCCAGCAAGATGTGCTTTACAGAGGACTTGTATAATGTACAGTTCACCGAATGGTTCTTTTATTTTTTTATGTATAAATCATCATGTTAAAATCCTCCGAAAACAACATGGTGATATATCAAACCTCAACGGCCTGTTGTCAAGCCTGCAGTACACGTGGTAAGAAAATAAAAGAGCTCTAGGTTGGGGGGCGCATGCGCGACTTCTGACCAAGATGGACGCTTGATCCTGCTGCTCCGGTCACCTCCGACTTCCTATGACTCCCAGACGCTCATCCATCCATGAGTCCTCCTCACATACAACAAGCACCCCTGGGAAACCCATGTTGAAAATAGGGCCCAAAAAAGCAGCTCCTTCACCCGCCACAGACCCATGGCCTTCTCAGGCCCTGGATCGGTTCCTGCTTAGGCCTGATTCCTTGGCCTCGAGTATGCAGGCGACACACCGGACCCCTCGGACCCGCTCAGGATGAGCGGGGGCGCTCTCCTACAGATCTCTCCCACCCCAATGGCCGAGATGTCAGCCCCTATAACAGTAGAAGTCCTGGACTTAAAACTGCAAGCCCTCCTGCAGAGCCTGACACTCAACATTACCCGGGAAGTTGGGAAACTTGCACAGGAGCTGAGAGGTGAGATAATACACTTGGAAGAACGCACAGACACACTTGAAAACAAATTTGATGATCTTATACAGTATGTTCATGTGCTAGAAGAGGACAATGCTGCCCTAAAACACTCTCTTTCTCAGCTCCAATCCCAGCGGGAAGATTTGGAAAACAGGGAGCGCTGCCAAAATCTGCTGATTAGGGGTGTCCTTGAAAAAGTGGGGGACCAAGAGATTCATTCATATCTTCTGAGTCTCTTCAATACCCTAGCACCTACCATTCCTGACATAGATTGGCATCTGGATCGGGCTCATAGATCACTGGCCCCTAAACCACCATTAGGAGCCAATCCCAGAGACATCATTGTACACTTTCATTATTATGATAGCAAAGAAGCTCTCACATTGGCCACCTGTAACAAGTCCAGATTGGAGTTCAAAGGAGCAAAAATTAAAGATCTTTAGCGATTTATCACCTATAACCCTCGCCAAATGTCGAAGCTGCCGCCCAGTTACTACTCACCTACAAAATCACCAGATTACATATTGCTGGGGCTTCCCTTTCTGTCTATCTGCATCCCGGGATGGCATCCAATTCTCCATGTGGATTCTTCAGGAGAGTGAAGCATTTGTCTGAAACCTGGGCCTCCCATCTCTCCCAGAAGAAGATCTCACACTTCTCCCTTCAACGCCAAAACCTCTGCCAGCTCCTGGGAGGATCTGGGCCCGGCGCATCAAAAATCACAGAAGGGTGTCTCCACTCCCCAACACCCTCTCTCATCCAGATATCCAACTTGAGGATCTTCTCCAACACAGATTGAACGGCTCTGTTTTTTTAGGCTGTACCCTGTTCAGCCTCCCTATGTAGGGACCCTTTCCTACACCCATGGGTTGATCTTCTAGCTAGTTTGCTCCACAATTTACGGTTGTTTTTATACTGGTTTCCTGGAAGATGGTGGTGACTCCTTCAGTCAAATTGGAGGTCCCCATGCTCCCCTCCTGGATTCATGGCTATGGTGGTGGACTCCCAAGTGGTTTCGTCCTCTCAGGGACTCGATTTTGTTTTTTTTTTTTGTTTTTTTCCAGGTTTATTTTTTACCTTGTTTTCTGTTCCTGCCTGAACTGTTCTGATCCTTTTGCACAAATGTGTTTTGTCATTGCAACATCCCTTTCTATACCCCTCTCCTGTAAGGTACACCATGGACTATTTTTTGCTGTTTATATGTTCATGATCTGTGTTAGAAGTGCTTTGAATATATCACAGTATTATGGCTTTACGAGTTCTCATATATAATGTAAAGTGTTTGAATTCCATTCGGAAAAGATGGCTGGCTTTGAAGGAATTCAAATCCTCCACAGCTGATATAATCTTAGTCCAGGAGACCCATTTCCATGCTGGGGGTTCCTTCAAATTTGCTGCTAAACAATTCTGCATCTCCTTTTTGGCCTCTGACCCCTCTGGGAAAGCAGGTGTAGCTATATTAATTAAACGCTCATGCCCCCCTGAGAATCAAATCCTCATACTCAGACCCCCTTGATAGATATATTCTCCTGGACTGCGATTATTTAACCAGCTCATTCACCTTAATCAATATATATGTCCCTAATTTGGGTAAAATTCAATTTCTTACTGATGTACTTGGTAAACATAGGAAATTTGCACAGCCGTTTATGATTATTGGTGGAGACTTCAATATGACCAGTTCCCCTAGAAGAGACAGATGTACTCTATTCTCATCTACCCCTTCAACCAAGGCTGATCATCAGTCAAAGGCCTTCCGAAGACATATTTGATCCCATAATTTGCTAGACATACAGTTGTGCTCATAAGTTTACATACCCTGGCAGAATTTATGATTTCTTGGCCATTTTTCAGAGAATATGAATGAGAACACAACAACATTTCTTTCATTCACTCATGGTTAGTGTTTGGCTGAAGCCATTTATTATCAATCAACAGTGTTTACTCTTTTTAAATCATAATGACAACAGAAACTACACAAATGATGCTGATCAAAAGTTTACATACTCTGGGAATTTTGGCCTGATAACATTCACACAAGGGTTTGAATGGTTATCAAAGGTAACTATCCTCACCCGTGATCTGTTTGCTTGTAATTAGTGTGTGTGTATAAAAGGTGAATGAGTTTCTGGATTCCAGACAGACCCTTGCATCTTTCATCCAGTGCTGCACTGACATTTTTGGATTCTGAGTCATGGGGAAAGCAAAAGAGTTGTCAAAGGATCTGTGTGAAAAGGTAGCTGAACTGTATAAAACAGTAAAGGGATATAAAAAGATATCCAAGGAATTAAGAATGCCAATCAGCAGTGTTTAAACTCTAATCAAGAAGTGGAAAATGAGGGGTTCCGTTTTTTTAGAATGCAAAGAAAAACCCACAAATAACTTCCGGTGAAATACAGGACTCTCTGAAAACATGTTTCAAGATGCACAATAAGGAGGCACTTGAAAAAAGATGGGCTGCATGGTTGAATCGCCAGAAGAAAGGCATTACTATGCAAATGCCACAAAGTATACTGCTTACAATTCGCCAAACAGCACAGAGACAAACCTCAAACCTTCTGGCACTTGGAGTGATGAGACCAAAATTGAGCTTTTTGGCCACAGCTATAAATGCTACATTTGGAGATGAGTCAACATGGCCTGTGAAACACAGAGGTGGATCTCTGATGTTTTGGGGATGTGTGAGCTACAAAGGCACAGAAAATTTGGTCAAAATTGATGGCAGTATGTTATCAAAAAATACTGGAGGAACATTTGCATTCATCAGCCAGGAAGCTGCACATGGGACGTACTTGGACATTGCAACATGGCAATGATCCAAAACACAAGGCCAAGTCGACCTGTCATTGGCTACAGCAGAATAAAGTCAAGGTTCTGGAGTTGCCATCTCAGTCTCCTGACCTCAATATCATTGAGCCACTCTGGGGAGATCTCAAAGTGCAGTTCATGCAAGACAGCCCAAGAATTTCCCGGAACTGGAGGCTTTTTGCCAAGAGGAATGGGCAGCTTTACCATCTGAGAAGATAAAGAGCCTCATCCACAAATACCACAAAAGACTTCAAGCTCTCATTGATGGTAAAGGTGGCAATACACGGCATTAAGAACTGGCATATGTAAACTTTTGATCAGGGTCATTTTGGGTAGTTTCTGTTGTCATTATGATTTAAAAAGAGTAAACACAGTTGATTGATAATAAATGGCTTCGGCCAAACACTAACCATGAGTGAAAGAAACGTTTTTGTGTTATCATTCATATTCTCTGAAAAATGGCCAAGAAATCATAAATTCTGCCATGGTATGTAAACTTATAAGCACAACTGTATGGAGGATTAAAAACCCCACTCACAAACAATTCACATTTTATTCCCCCCCTCATAAGATATACTCCAGACTGGATCATTTCTTTGGGACTACACCATTATTGACATCCACAGTTGCTGCAGGAATTAACCCCATCACCTGGTGAGATCATTCATCTGTACAACTCAATCTTACACTTTTCTCATCCGCCACTAAAACATGTCACTGGCGTCTCAACAATTCCCTTCTCCATAACCCTATTATCAAAGACCAATTGTCCAGAGAACTGTCAAGAGTTTTTTCAGCTGAATGAACACACTGTAGCCGAAGCCTCCACCCTCTGGGAGGCGCACAAGGCATATTTTTGAGGCCAGTGCATTACTGCTGGCTTTCATCTAAACAGAGAAACTGCTTTAGAATGATCTTCTATCCTTTCTCAAATGAGGAAAGCAGAATATGTGTTGTTCAACTCCCCCACAGTGTCAAGGCTTCGCACAGTTACATCCCTACGCAACCGCTTGAAAATTCTTGACATGAATAGATGCCCCAAATCTCTTTTATGGACCAAGCAGAAATTCTATTATCAAATAAACCTCAAAGAATGTTGGTAAATAAACTTAAACCCCGCCCATTTGACTCTTTTCCTGACTTCCTTCGACAAACCAACGGCTCCCCCACCCATTGCCCACAGACAATGTGTAAGGTTTTTGGGGAGTTTTATCAAAAGTTGTATAATTATATGAGTGTAGATACTAAATACCTCTTTTCCTAAGACAAATTTGACTCCTTCTTTGCTTCTTTAAATTTACCTAAATGCTAAAATAACACCAGAAGAACTAGCAGATGTGGTCAAGGAACTCCTTGCACAAAAAACTCCCGACTCAGATGGTCTGTCTTATTCCCATTATAAGACTTTCCTTCCCATTCTAAGTCTCTACCTGTTAGACTTACTTGCCTCTTTAATGAAGGGAACTGTTCCCCATCCCCAGTTTCTACATGCCCACATTACAGTTCTCCTGGAAACCTGGCACATCCCCGACTGTACCTGATAATTATAGGCCCATAGCTCTACTTAATGCGGATTACAAAATATTTACAAAGATTTTAGCAAACAGACTTACTCATATACTTCCAAAATTTATACATAAAGACCAAGTTGGCTTTGTATCCTCCAGACATGCAGGTGATAATACGCACCATTGATCTCATACTAGATAGGACATCCCGTTCATCCCTTATTTTAAGTTTAGATGCTCAAAAAGCCTTTGATAGGCCCAGTTGGCCCTACATGTTTTCCACTCTGTCCCGATACAGATTTACAGGCTCATTTGTTGCAACCCTTCAGGCATTATACTCTTGTCCCACTTCACAAGTACAGCTCTACTTGTTCCTGTCACTATCCTTCTCCCTTAGCACTTGGCAAGGATGTCCCTTGCCCCCTTTACTTTTTATTTTATGCTTAGAACCTTTAACTCAACCCATCTGGATATATGCTGGCATCTGTGGGGTTTGGCTGAGACAAAGAGAATATAAATGATCACTCTTTGGTGATGACATACTCTTAACACTAACAAAACCCCATACATCCCTTCCCAATCTCCACTCCCTACTAAACACATTCGGGCTACTCTCCAGTTATACAGTGAACACAGACTAGAAAGTTAATAGCATCTATTCTATTAGCTGCCAAAATGGTAATACCTAACTGCTGGCTATCCCCTAACCCCCCTACACAGTTCCAACTGTTACAAACTATTGCTCAAATCCGCAGAATGGAATGCTCAACAGCAGTAATACATGACACTCTGCCAAACTTTTCAAAGGTATGGCATCTGTGGGATAATTCTCGACACAACTCAGAAGCAACCTCCCATACTTCTGAATGATCATTATTACATTATTTAAACATTCTACTGTTTCTTCTCTTCTCCACTTTCAAAACAGCTGATGCGTTAATACTAGAGTTGATTGAACCTCTGGAAGTTCGGGTTCTGCTGGTTCGGCCGAACTTCGGGACAAAGTCCGGGTTCGGGTCCGGACAGAACCCAAACTTTAACCCGGACCCCGAACCCCATTGAAATCAATAGGGACCCGAACTTTTAGGCACTAAAATGGCTGTAACAAAGTCCTGGAAAGTCCTAGAGGTCTGCAAAAAGAAGGAAAATGGGGGTAAGGGTTGGACAAGTGCCCTACAAAGAAATGGGAACAGGGAAATAACTTAAAAGCATTTTTAAACTAAAATCAGATAAAAAAATAAAAAATGTACGTGGATGTGGACCATCTTAAAACTGTGTGTGAAAAGTCTTAATTAGCCGGGAGAAGACATAGCAGTGTTCTAAAATCAGCTTCAAAGTGTATGGGAAAAGCCTATTGCAGGGGGATAGAGCCATATTACTGCTCTTCCAGCCGCATAGAGAGCCATATTAGTGTTCTAAATTTTAGTACACTAATATGGCTTCTTCCGCTAATTTATACTTTTCACACACAGTTTGAAGATGATTGTAGAACAGTGATATGGCTTCTCCTGGCTAATTTATAGTTTTCACACACAGTTTGAAGATGATTTTAGAACACTGCTATGGCTTCTCCTGCTAATTTATACTTTTCACACACAGTTTGAAGATGATTGTAGAACAGTGATATGGCTTCTCCCTGCTAATTTATACTTTTCACACACAGTTTGAAGATGATTTTAGAACACTGCTATGGCTTCTCCCACTGATTTATACTTTTCACACACAGTTTGAAGATGATTGCAGAACAGTGATATGGCTTCTCCAGGCTAATTGAGACTTTTCACACACAGTTTGAAGATGAATTTAGAACACTGCTATGGCTTCTCCTGCTAATTTATACTTTTCACACACAGTTTGAAGATGGTCCAAATCCACCTCCATTTTTGATTTTTTTATGTGATTTTAGTTTAAAAATGCTTTTAAGTTATTTCCCTGTCCCCATTTCTTTGTAGGGCACTTGTCCGACCCTTACCCCCATTTTCCTTCCTTTTGCAGACCTCTAGGACTTTCCAGGATTTTGTTACAGCAATTTTCAAAACTTTTATTAAATTACCAGAACCCCGGACACCCAAAAGTTCGGTACGGACCCGAACTTTACAGTTCGGGTTCGCTCAACTCTAGTTAATACCCATGGCGTATCCTCCCTCCCTCTTTTTTAGGTTTTCTTCCCCCTTCCCTGATGTGCTTATAAGTAGTACAATGCAATAATGTTTTGTTTTATGGATCTGAATTTACCCCTGTCCCTTTATTGAATTTTCGTAAAAATTTGATTTTAGTGTATTTTTTTAGTTTTTACCTCCACCTAAACCTGGTAGAAGTTTGACACACACTTTTCATATTTAATCGTCCTCTTCGGTATCGTCACAAGATTTAAGTAGAAGTTTGACACACACTTTTCAGAGT
>BLSH010159121.1:874296-887051 GCA_018402905.1 Glandirana rugosa
GACTACACTCCGGAGTATGTGGTAGGTTAGACCCTTTTTAGCCATGGCTAATTTTGATTTTAAGTGTGGTACTTTTTAAATATTTATATAATTTATTTTAGTATCACTAGTGACACATTGGTGACCACTCATTGTTTTATATTACTATTAATATTTTTGTTTTATTAGTGGAGAATTTTTTTGTCCGTAATTAGCATATCCTGTAACACTGTACGTAGACTGGTCAGAGTAGTGATTTACATCATGTCAAAGTCGATTATATATCTTGTACTAAATATACTAAATTTACACGAGTTTTAATATTCGACCGTAAAGTTATGGAGCTGGTAACATGAATAAAGTATATACTGGTTGATTTGGATACAGTGCACATGTTCTAAGTTGGTCATATATGAAATAAGTACAATGGTCGAGGTATTGAAATGCCAGCTTATAATTTTGAGCACATTTAAATCATATAAATCATGTTCTATATATTAGCTGAAACTGTACTACATTTAGTGATGAGACTGGTCAGATGCATGTCACAATGTCCTATACGATTAATGCCTGTTTTTTTAAGAGGTGATTATTTTGTTTTTATAATTATCATTATATTTTGTTACTCACCAGTGGTTACACAGTGATCACTATGATTTTATTTAATATATTTATAAATTTTTCATGGTGTGAATTTTAGTTTTAATCGGTACCGATTTTTCCCAGATTGGATGGTGTATGAGGCCTCACATCAGTTGGCTCTGGGATTGCAGTGTGGCCATAAACATTAGTGGGTAGACATCGACACTTTGTTACCCTTTTATGGGTTGTGAACTCAGATGATTGATTCAGTAGTTCACTCAGTGTGTCACTGGGTCCCCACTGGTGGGCTGTGCAATATGTACCATTTAAGTTTTAAGTGAGATGACAGAGGGGGTTAATCCTCCCGTCTGCTTCCGTGATATAGCAGAGACGCCGCGCCGTGCGGTCACGCCCTCAGACGAAGTAATGACGAAACGCGTCAGGGCATGACCGCGCGGTTGTCTTTCTGCATCGGCTGTGACTCCTCCGTACCCGGGAGCACCGCTTCGCTTCGCGCTGGTTCGCACAAGCATTGGAGTGGTGAGACGGATCAGTCTTCAGCCGAGACAATTTTATTCTTTGATGCCTATTATATTCACTTAAAGTGTGAGTTTACATCTGAGTACATTTCATTGAAGGGAAACCTGACCACGCATGCACTGACGATTTAAAGAGGTGGAATAACAGAGGAAGTGTAGTTGGGGATTACTCTGTGAGCCTGATCGCTACCATCTACCGTTTGAGTCCCAGTTATACACTGATTCAGGATTCGGATGGGTGTCCATTGAAGGAGTGGTGTACACCATATAAACCTGAATGCAAGTTATCCAGTGATATCTGGTGAGTTTTTCTACGTTGGGGGGCCTTCCCTTCCAGTATTTTCACACGAGGTGTGGTGGTGGCCAGGACTTCAAAATATCACATTTCTGAGTGGATGGACAGTTCTTTGATCTATTTATGAAGATTGTATGGTGCTAAGGACTGCTCAAGCGCTGCTTGCAATTTGCTAGTCATTATTGATTTATTTTGATTACCACGTTGCTTTTTGAATATACACACACACATATCCCAAATATATGCCATATAAATGTCAAAAACAAAACCTGTCAATACAGACCTTAGAAGTGCAAAGGCATGCAGGTATCTCAGCCATGTTGATAACATTTTGTAAGGCCTTTGGGATTGGGCAGGGGCATTCAGGGGCAGGCCCAAGAACCTACATACTGTAGGTCTTGTAAAACACCATAATAAAGTAGACTGGGGGGGCGGAAAAGTCATAAAAGAAAGCTCCCTTAAACACTCTTTCTATACACATAAAGTTGTGAAAAAGCCTTTTTTTTTTAAAGCATTAGACTAAAATCTACATAAAAAAGAAAAGAAAGCATTTTGGACCAGCAGATGTGAACCCTGTGTGCAAGATTGCAGGACAGATATTTTAAAAATGTACCCGTCTTGATCTGGGAGTAAAAATGGCAACTTCCAACAGTTCCTAATCCAGTACCACTTTTTCAAAAATTATAAGAACTGGTTAGTGGCATTGGCAAGGGTAGCCACAGACAGGAAGCTGAGAAGTGGTGAGAAATCTGCCCAATTTTAATAACTTGGATTAATGCAAAGAATAAGGCATTGACATAACAATAGTTTCTAAAGTTTGAAGAAGCTCAGTACCATAGCTCAACATGGCCTAACTGACACAAACACTCCTTGGGTCAACTGCTTTGCATGTTTTTATTGGGCAGTGCTAATGGATTTAAGTTGATTATATTTAATATCAGCCAAAGTTTGCTTGTGAATTACATTCTTACCAAGATAGACATGAGAAATGGATACGGTTCTACTCATACTGATCTGAGCATTCATTTTTTAAGTGCTTTCATTACAAAGATTTTTACCATGGTTTGATCATGCCTGCACATCCAAATACTATTTTTAACCACTTGAAGGCCAGGCATTTTCTGGCACTTATTGTTCACATGTAACAATAAGTATGTTTTGCTGGAACCCCAAACATTATATATTTTTTAAAGCAGAGGCCCTATAGAATAAATTGGGGGGTTTTGCAATTTTTTATGTCACACGGTATTTGCGCAGCAGTTTTTCAAATGCAATTTTTGGGAAGAAATACAGTTTTTTAAATTTTATTGGAAAAAACACAATACATAACACAATTTTTGTGTAAAATATAAAAGATGATGTCACGCCAAGTAATTAGATACCAAACTTTAAAATTAAGCACGCCTACAAACTATCCATAGGCAACGCTTTAAAAGCCTTTACATGTCACCACTTTAGATTTACAGAGGATGTGCAGTTCTAGAATTACTGCCCATGGTCTATACCTCACATGTGTGGGACAATAGCTGTTTGCGTGCTTTTGACTTTGCGCGCTAGCATGGGGGGAAGGGGGTACTTACATTTTTTTTTTAATTACTAATTTATTTTATTTTTTTGTTGCTTTAAATAAAAATATGATCAATTTCATTACTGTCACAAGAAACTGCACTCTTTGTGGAGGGATCTGGGGTCAATAAAGCCCAAATCCCTCCTTTGCACTTGAAACATTGGAAGCACCAAGATATCCATTTTTGAATACTTTCGATTTTCAAAAAATTATGCCGCTATTGTGTCATTGCTTCTGGGTTACCACAGTGGAGACCTGATCAAAGCCGACTCTCCAACTAGCCGGCTGACGTGCTGGCTAGTAGAGAGCAGAGAGAGGGGGGAATGTCACCTCCCTCTGCTTGCAATAGCAATCGACCATCGGCTCTAAAAAAACGGTAGCTGCATGCATCACCTACTTGAAGTCAAATGACATACCAGGTACACGATTTGGTGGCAAGTGGTTAGTGCTAGCTATAGGGTTATCATTTAGTGCAGCCAGATACTATTTAGCTACACAAAATCCATTTATCTATATTTAAAATCCTGCTGGCTACCTTTGTGAACTTTAGGAAATCTCATATTACACGTTAGGAGCATGAAAATGTGTTTTATAACAAAAAACATTGATCACAAATAAATAACATTATACAGATTTTTAAAAAATAATGTTAAAAAGTTTAGTAATGCTCTTGTAAAAAGAAAAAATCTTTGTGGGCAGCCCATATGCTTGTTTGTGTGTCTTGTGCTTAAATCTACCATGTAACTGAGTCCAGTAGATCTTTCCGCCTTTGAAAAGAAACAGTAAAATTTGAATCTCCCAATAAGAGAGGGGAATGGGGAGGAAAAGTCTTCCTTCCTTCAACACATTCAAATTGTAAGTACAAACTTAATGGTTACTTGCCAAATGGAAATTTTAGTAGATGACAACTGTTATATTAACCATATATGGGCATGACCATATATGGTCAATTACATCAGTGGTATCCCACTCATTTGCTTACATAGCCAGGGATTCCCAGCCACGTAAGTCCGCGGGACTGGTGACATCATGTATAATATTGGTAGTAATAGTGCTATTGTACCTGATGTTCAGCTTGTGCGAAATGGGTAAATTTTCGGGCGTTCAATCGAACACCTAAACAGCCAAAGTTTGGTTTGAACTTATGTTTTAGACTGAATCTTCAGCTTATTCCTAATTGTAATGTGTGATCGATGAAAAAGCTGGTTGATAGAGTTAGTGCCCAGTCCTTTGTGGACTTTTGGTAGGCCATAAATGACGAGGTGTGCGGAAACTTTGTATATAGATATTTAGCCATATCTTTAGTTATTCATCTGTTGTTTATAGCTATGGTGATGAGATCAATTCATTTATTTTTGATATCAGCAATCTTATGTACAGTATATATTTTCACTTTAATCTCATGTATAGACTTGTGTTATGTATTTGGTCCTTTTTCTTCCCCTTTTTTCCCTGCTTTCTTATACACTGTGCATGCTACCAGAGAAATACCCATGTAATTGGTTTTGACACAGCAACGTTTGGTGGTTGCTTCAGCAAACACCATATACAGCACCATTACTTGGTATAGTGTGCATATTCAGGATATATACTATGCATACCTTCTGAATGACATTCAAAATACGTCTAGACACTCTTCAATAAATTTTAGGGCCGAACATTGAAAAGAGCCATAGCTTTCTTCAGCAGATGTCAGTGCTGGTGATTTGAAAGAGCCACTTTTGCTCCCACCAAGGGGTGGGGCTTTGGCAGTACATCTGATGTTGAGTTGCTAGGCAAAGACTACACTGCTGCCAGACATCTTGGTTTTTAATTTTGCCCACAGGGCCTTTGCTGCTGATTTGTATTTGTTTCTTTCATGGCTATTTTTATGATTTCATTATATTACACTTGTACAACTAGTTGATTTCTGACTGTAAATTAGGGTGTTTGGGCAGGATATTGACATCACTACAATATCAGAGATGGGCACTGGATATTTCTTGTCAGCTGTTGCATTCATTTATACAGTAGGTGGATCACTATTTCACCTTGAGGAAGAGACTCTGCGTGGCCCCAAATTGCAGGCTTACATGATGTAGGTGACTTTGCACTAATAAAAGTGTATCTTATTTGCACCAGAGTGCTGGTGACAGCTCATCTTTCTTTATTGCATTCCCCTACCCATAAGTGTTATTAATTAGTTAGGATTCAAGCACTGCCTATGAACATCTGAATTATTAAATCTTTTTTTGAGTATTCTTCCCTTCCTAAAATCCAGTTATTTACTATAAGTAACAACTACAGTTGTGCTAGAATGTGCTATTGCTAAGTGCTTTACATTTACAGCTACTTTAATCTGCAAAGTCTAAAAAACAACAGGAATAAAAGATGGTTTTCATTTTTCTAAGTTATAGTGAGTTTCTAACTTCTCTCAATGCCCCATACTTGCTTCTTTGTTTCATTTGCTGAATTTAGCAACAGTTTTTCAGTGGTGGGAAGAAATAGGTAAACAAAATCTGAAAAGGTTATCACAGTTTAAAATTTTGAGGCTCAGTGCTCCCCACTTCAACAATTGGCGCTTAAATGTCATAGCTGTTAAATATGTTGTTATAATTTTGGATGCACACATGTTTTCTTGTGGCCATTATGTGAGGTCAGATAGATTTCAGGTGTAGACCATGTAAAAGAGGCTTCTCTTTCAACCTGACAGGAAAGAAAGAAGCTACCACAAGTACACACAAGTCAAATATGACTATGAAGATCACCAAATCCAAACAGGATATATACATATATATTATATACTGTATATATACTGTGTGTGTGTGTGTATATATATATATATATATATATATATATATATATTCATGGTCGTGGCCCTTTGAGCGAAGATAGATGTGGATCACATAAACAAGTGACAAGACTTACAACATAAATGAGGTGTGCCCTGGTCAACTGGTCGGTATGCCAAGCGAAGGGGGCATACCCTATATAAGTAATGAAGATTATGGAGAAGAATGTGCTGAGAAGAGCCCTAAAAAGGGGGATGGGAGGGAGGGTATCGCACACTGGAACCAACAAAGAGCATGGGGGAGTGAGCTGCTTAAATACCCTTCAGGCTCCTCCCATAAGTTCAAGCCATCATACTGGCCTTCTTATTTATGGTCGTGGCCCTCTGACCGAAGATAGATGTGGATCACATAAACACGCAACAAGACTTACAACATAAATAGACCTGAGGTGAGCCCTGGTCATCTGGTCGGTATGCCAAGTGAAGGGGGCAAAAATATTTTGTTTTAGGGAGGTAGTCCTTTATTGGTACTGTGATCATTGAGCAAGCTTAGTGAAGGTTTATGTCATCTCCAGCTGAGGATTTGGAATGTTTCTAGCAAAGCAGCCAGACGTCCATCTACCTAATTCCTTGATCACTAGGTGTGGTACTCCATGCTGAGATGCTCCGATCCAGGAGGAATGTCTGGAGTACTGACCGGGGTCAAGGCCTAAGTTGACCCATAGGATCTTAACGTGTCTGATAAATTGGCTGCCACTCAGAGGGCTGGTTGGAAAAGGCAATGACGGGCTAGAGTCAGATTGACTGGGCAGGTGAGACAGTAGCCGGTCGAGTACCATCACTGGGCACCAGGCATTGTTTGTCTGAATGAGCTTGATGTCGACCCCCGGGTCCGGATTGTTGAGTTCTGGAGACCGTGAGATGAAGAACATAATAGTCTTGAATGCTAGACAGGTGGCGTCTGCATAGTATCTGACTGTTAGTGCCACTAAAGGTGAATTCCCTAGGCCACAGAAAACCTTAGAAGGCCAGGTAGATGGCCATTTTGATGACTATACTGGGCAGAACCTCGAACGGGAACGTGCCAGGATTCTAGACCTGTCCTTAAAGATAGCCTATGTGATGGGTAAGCATTTACCATTGGCTACGGACTGATGTTTCTGGATGCCCCATAGTAGGGATCTCATTGTGTGGGGTGTGAACACAGACAACTTTCTGGGGTCCTGTAAAGACAGGAAATGCTGGAGGCCAGCTGGGTATAGCTTGATAATGTCATGAGAAAGAGCCAGCTGCATGTGGCAATACGATATGAAGGATAGGACATTCCTTGTGTCACCTGTCATTGCTCTGGAGCATGAGCTCCTGCCCTAATGGGATTGAGTTAACAAAAGGGGGGATGACTGACTAAAACTGGGGACCTGAAGGATTTCTGGTGGCCATGGCCCTGCAAACCAGTGATGGCCAAAAATTGCAGCGACATCTGTGGAGACTGTGGTATCCATGACTACCTGAGGTGATAAAGCTGATGCTAACGGAATAAACATAGATATGCTGTTTCAGTTTGCGAGGATTTCGCCCCACATTGTCATGTTATTGGTGCTGGGTCCAGCCTGAGAACTTGATTAGGGTTTGTACCTAAGAGAGGAAGACTAAGAGGCATGAAATGAAGGACTGGCCCTGAGGGATAATCCTTACGGCAAAGTTAAGCATCCCTGATAGGGATTTTGGCTGTCTCTTAGTACGCCCTGCAAAAGCGTAAAGGCGTGAATGACCGCCTTGATTTGGGACAATTGGTCGGGAGGTAGGGCTCTGCTATGGGCACATAGATTGCCAAATACCACTCCAAGTACATATTTAAGATTACTGTGGGATGCAGATTGATACGCCCCCACCGACAGAATAGGCTGTCCCAACTTGTCCACCTGGCGTGGTTATGTGGAGGCCAGCAAGCTCTGACTGGTACCAAAGGTGGAGGGAGATTTGAGGGGCGTCTAGAATCTGTATGAGAGCACCAGTTCGCCGTACGGTGGAGGACTGGCAAATAGCACAAAACAGGGAACGTAGATTGGCAAAGTGGTGGCAGAAAAGCTCTGTGTCAATGACACTCCAGTTTGAAGAGCAGCCTGGAGTGCTCAGGCTTCCTGGTCCTAGTGGGGTAGGGAGCGCACCTGCACCGCAGCTCTGCTGTGAACTTGAGGATGGTCCATCCCCTGAGGGACTGCACAGAGGGTGACAGAGGGGTGGGTATGAAGTCTGCACTGCTGGCCTGCGACATGGCTATGACCATAAGACAAAACAAGGGGGCGCATGTGTCAAGAGGAGTCATAGCAGCATGATAGTGCAGAATAATGTGACAGAGAGACCCCTGGACTACATCTGACTGACGCTCTAGTAGGGAGGTCCTGGTAGGAATCGAAACCTGGTCACCCGGAAACGTGTAGTAGGGGTGACATGAGTGAAAAATGTATATCTCTTTTATTTTCCTGAACTGACTGTCCCACCCCTGTTATGCGGGTAGCTCTGATGAAGAAGTGATCCATATGTTGGTTTTTTGATGCAGGATGGGACCTGAACTCAACTGACCTGGAGAAATGACAGAGAAAATGATGAGTGGCTCGTGCGTGAATGCCACTAAAGAGGAGTGGGCGATTAAGTGCAACTAAAATGTAGTGTGGCTGATTGTGTGCCACTGAGAATGTGCTTGTAAGGGGTTACATTTGTACCTGCTCGCAGCAATTGCGAGGGGTTGATGTAATATGTGCTTGCAGCAATTGCAAGTATGTGTGCTTACAGTGATTGCAAGTGTGTGTGCTTGCAGTCATTGCGAGGGGTTGATGTAATATGTGCTTGCAGCGATTGCAAGTGTGTGTGCGTGCATCGATTGCAAGTGTGTGTTTGCAGCGATTGCGAGGGGTTGATGTAATATGTGCTTTCAGCGATTGCAAGTGTGTGTGCTTGCAGTGATTGCAAGTGTGTGTGCTCGCAGTGATTGCGAGGGATTGTGTAGATGCGTGCTCGCAGTGATTGTGAGGAGTATATGTAAATACGTATATGCAGTGATTGCAAGAAGTTTAGTATGTGTGCTCGCAGCGATTGGAGGGATTTGTGTTGATGTGTGCTCGCAGCGATTGCAAGGAGTTAATGTAAATACGTACTTGCAGCAATTGCAAGGGTGAGTACTTGCAGCGATTGCGAGGGATTATGTAGATGCACGCTCGCAGCGATTGTGAGAAGTTAATGTAAGTACGCACTTGCAGCCATTGCAAGAAGTTTGGTATGCGTGGTCACAGTGATTGCGAGGGATTTGTGTTGATGCATGCTTTCAGTGATTCCAAGGAATATATCTAAATTCGTATTTGTAGTGATTGCAAGAAGTTTAGTATAAGTGCTCACAGCGATTGGAGGGATTTGTGTTGGAGCATGCTCACAGGGATTGTGAGGAGTTAATGTAAATACATGCTTGCAGCGATTGCGAGGAGTATTTGTACGTATTTGCACCAACTGCAAGAAATTTAGTATAAGTGCTCGCAGCGATCGGAAGCATTTGTGTTGGAGCGTGCTCATGGTGATTGCAAGGAGTTAATGTAAATACGTGCTTGCAGCAATTGCAAGTATGTGTGCTTGCAGCGATTGCGAGGGATTGTGTAGATGTGTGCTCGCAGCGATTGTGAGAAGTTAATGTAAGTGCGTGTTTGCAGCGATTGCAAGAAGTTTAGTATGCATGGTCGCAGCAATTGTGAGGGATTTGTGTTGACGCGTGCTTTTCAGCAATTGCAAGGAGTATATGTAAATACGCGTTTGCAGCGATTGCAAGAAGTTTAGTATACGTGCTTGCAGCGATCAGAGGGATTTGAGTTGATGCGTGCTCACATCTATTGCGAGGGGTTAATGTAAATATGTGCTTGCAGCGATTGCAAGTATGTGTGCTTTGAGCAATTGCAAGTGTGTGTGCTTGCAGCGATTGCAAGTGTGTGTTCTCGCAGTGATTGCAAGTGCGTGTGCTCGCAGCGATTGCGAGGGGTTGATGTAATATGTGCTTGCAGCGATTGCAAGTATGTGTGCTTGCAGTGATTGCAAGTGTGTGTGCTTGCAACGATTGCAAGAGGTTGATGTAATATGTGCTTGCAGCAATTGCAAGTGTGTGTGCTCACAGCGATTATGAGGGGCTGATGTAATATGTGCTTGCAGCAATTGCAAGTGTGTGTGCTTGCAGCGATTGCAAGTGTGTGTGCTCGCAGCGATTGTGAGGGATTTTGTAGATGCATGCTCGCAGTGATTGTGAGGAGTATATGTAAATACGTATTTGCAGTGATTGCAAGAAGTTTAGTATGCGTGCTCACAGCGATTGCGAGGTATTTGTGTTGATCTGTGCTCGCAGTGATTGCAAGGATTTAATGTAAATATGTACTTGCAGCAATTGCAAGTATGTGTGCTTGCAGCGATTGCAAGTGTGTGTGTGCTTGCAGCGATTGTGAGGGATTGTGTAGATGCACGCTCACAGCGATCGTGAGATGTTAATGTAAGTACGCGCTTGCAGCCATTGCAAGAAGTTTGGTATGCATAGTCACAGTGATTGCGAGGGATTTGTGTTGATGTGTGCTTGTAGCGATTGTGAGGAGTATATGTAAATACGTATTTGCAGCAATTGCAAGAAGTTTAGTATAAGTGCTTGCAGCGATCGGAGGGATTTGTGTTGGAGCGTGCTCACAGTGATTGTGAGGAGTTAATGTAAATACATGCTTGCAGTGATTGCGAGGAGTGTATGTATGTATTTGCAGCGATTGCATGAAATTTAGTATAAGTGCTCACAGTGATCGGAGGGATTTGTGTTGGATTGTGCTCACAGTGATTGTGAGGAGTTAATTTAAATACATGTTTGCAGCAATTGCAAGTATGTGTGCTTGCAGCGATTGCGAGGGATTGCGTAGATGCGTGCTCGCAGCGTTTGTGAGGAGTTAATGTACGTACGTGTTTGCAGGGATTACAAGAAGTTTAGTATGTGTGGTCGTAGCGATTGCGAGGGATTTGTGTTGATGCGTGCTTGCAGCGATTGTGAGGAGTATATGTAAATACGTATTTGCAGCGATTGCAAGAAGTTTAGTATACCTGATGGCAGCGATCAGAGGGATTTGAGTTAATGCATGCCCACAGCGATTGCAAGGGGTTAATGTAAATACGTGCTTGCAGCAGATTGCAAGTATGTGTGCTTGCACTGATTGCAAGTGTGTGTGTGCTCGCAGTGATTGCGAGGGATTGTGTAGATGCATGCTCCCAGAGATTCCGAGGAATTAATATAAGTAGGTGCTTGCAGCGATTGCAAGAAGCTTAGTATGCATGCTTGCAGTGATTGTGAAGGATTTGTGTTGATGCGTGTTCTCAGCGACTGCGAAGAGTTAATGTAAATACGTGCTTGCAGCTATTGCAAAAAGTTTGTATGCGTGCTCACAGCGATTGCGAGGAGTTTATGTAAATACGTGCTTGCAGCGACTGCTAGAAGATTTGTTTTTCTGTGCTTGCAGCGGTTGCGAGGGATTTAGGTTGATGCATGCTCACAGCGATTGCAAGGAATTAATGTAAATACGTGCTTGCAGTGATTTCAAGAAGTTTGAGCTTGTGCGTGCTCACAGCGATTGCGAGGGGTTTACGTAGATGCGTGCTGGCAGGGTTTTGCAAAGAGTTATGCACATGCATGCATACCGTAAACGCATGACGTAATGCATGTACCCATGCTTGCATCGATTGCAAGACATTGGGCTCGTATGCGTGCTTGCTGCAATTTGCAAGTGACATTTATGAGTGCTCGCAGTGATTGCGAGAAGTTGTGCTTAGTTGTGTTTGCAACATTTGTGAAAAGGTGGCTGTTGCTGAAGGTGTGTTTATGGTGAATGTGAGAGATAGTATATCTCTTTGTGCTTGCCGCAATTGCAAGGTGTAATGCTGTCAAAGACATGCTTGCAACGATTGCAAGGGTCTGTGCAGCTGAAGGTGAGTTTGCAGCGATTGCAAAAAAGTCACCTACTGATAGGCGAACATGAGGATAGCAGAAATTGAATGTGCAGGAATGCATTGTCACCATGACTTTTCATAATTGTCTTTGGAGTAGAACCTGGACCGATATGAATCGGTAGGCAGGGGGGATGATGTGCACAGAGTGATGAAATGAACCAATACGAACTGGTAGTAGGAACTGACATGAACCAATGCAAATCGGTAGCAGGAAATAACATGAACCGATGCGAATCGGTAGTAGAATCGGTGATATGAAAATGACTTGAACCGATGCGAATCATTAGGTAGGGTAACAATGAACAGAGAAAGGACAAAAACCGATTCAAATCGGTAGAAGGGACTGACCTGAACGAATGCAAATCTGTGTTAGGAAAATGACATGAACTGACACGAATCGGTAGCAGGAAATCACATGAACTGATGCAAACCGGTAATGGGGAAATAACATGAACCAGTTAGGTAGGGTAACGATGAACAGAGAAATGACACAAACCAATTTGAATCGGTAGTAGGGACTGACCTGAACGGATGCGAATCGGTGGTAGGGAAATGACGTGAATCGATGCGAATCGGTAGTGGGAAATGGTATGAACCGATACGAGCCGGTAGGAAGGATAACCAATAGGGAGAATAGCATGGGCCAGGTAAACAACGTGACCAATACGAATCGGTAAGTAGATTCTAACTGGACTGTAGTAAGTATCTGATAGGAATCGGTTGTGGGGTAGGACATGCACCGATGGGGATCGGTAGGCAGGGAAATGACATGAAAAGAGTAAATGACATGAACCAATCGAAATCGGTTGAAGGGAAAGGCATGAACCGATACGAATCGGTAGATAGGGTAATAGTGCGAACCGAGTAAGTGACATGGCACGATGTGAAACGGTGTGTGTAATGTATCCGATACGAGCCATTGTGCCGCCGACACAACTAGGTTGGAATCAGACAGTGGTAAGCATGCAATGGATTTGATACAAATCGATTGTGGGGTGAATGATGTGACCAATATGA
>BLSH010159121.1:888750-902603 GCA_018402905.1 Glandirana rugosa
AAGTGGTGAAACCGACAACAAAAACTTAGACTAAAAAACCCAATATCCTACAATAGGAATTTATAATTATACAGTCACATTAATGTAGAGGTAAATTGATTTTAAGAGTCAACATGGTGGATAGAAACAAAATATAACGTAAATAACAGTACATGTGTAAAGAAGTTGAACTTTTCTCACTTCCGGGATATTTAGTCCCACTTTACTATTAATAGTTACGACGGGAAACTGTTGGTACCTCTAAGTTGGACACAAGGAGTCTACAGAAAATGATAAGTCCAAACTAACTCGAACAAAAAAAAAGTCTGTAAGACATCTGAGGAACACAGGTTGAATCTCCATGGTTGTCAAAGGGCAGCATTGATAATTATCATTTCACCCTGATTTATAGGGCCTTCACTCTTTTCAAGTTGAAGAAATGTGTACATGACAATAAATGCAATATAAAACAAAGATAGGTGGTACAACTGAGAATTTTAGTTAAATGGAGATGTAATTACACTGACATATTAATATTTAAGGATAACATCCTATAACCCAAAAAATCAGATTCAAAAACAACAGCCAAAGTGGTGAAAAATAGATGGCTATCCAAATGCCAGATGAGTTGTAAAAGGTATAAAACATAAAGTTAATAATAAAAAAGAGCATATTGTCCAGAGGAAACAGGTTAATCCCTTGCATATACAGAACTGTATTGAAATGATTGAAAAGAGAAATTATATAATTGTACAACCTGAGGACAAAAGGGGTAGGTGTAGTCATATTGAATAGGGATAACGCTAAAATGGCTTTTTATTATGGTCAGGATTTGTATGGGAAGTTGGAGAGAGACCCCCACAGAGGGGTTTAGACAAGAGTTAAAATCTCTTTTAGAATTTGATTATAAATCAATAGTATTACCAAAAAGGGAGACGAGGAATCTAACCCCAAGCACCTGTTATATATACTTTCCCTGAGATCCATAAGGGTCTCCAATCCCTGCCTGACCACCCTATTGTTAATCGGTGTCAAGAAGGGCATGCCAGTGGACAAAAAGGCTCTTCTGGGTGAACTTCTGTGCATCTTCACAGGCTAATCCATGCTTATTCTCATGGGCAAAGGAATTGGGCCCCAATGCGTGCGCATATGCGCACACACAGTGGTGCTCATATCCGTGCACATACTCGTGACAGATATGGGCACCAAATGGACTATTTAAACTGTTCCATTGCTCAGGATCAGTGCTGCTTCACCTTTAGCCTCCTGTGTATCCTGAGACCCTGTGTTCCTGTATCCTGACTCCAGTTGCTGACCTGGCTTGTGCTGACTACTCTCTGAACTTGCATGTACTGACCCTGTGTTGTCCTTGACCACTGTTTCTGCCTGCTCCATTTGCTTCTGTTCCACCAATAGTCTCCTGATTGTACCTTGACCACGCTCTTGCCTGTGCCTCTGTACCTGATCCATCCTGCCAGTGTATGACCCAGCCTGCATGACTCTGATGTTCTTCCTGTGGCTACCTGTACCTGCCTGCCATCCTACTGTGCCTGTTCATCTACAGTCTACTACCAGAATATACCTCCCCCGCCTGCCATTGCTAGTACCAGCCTGCTTCAGTCTGCTGCCTACCAGCCTGCCTACTTCACTGAAGATAACTGACAGCTTCTCCTGTCTGGCATGGACACCTGCTCTGCTGCTAGCAAGACTTACAGGCATTCCTGCAACTCTACACTCCTGTACCTTCTGTCCACATTACCAGGGGCCCTGAGTAAGAGGTGTCAGAGAGGCCTTCCTCATCATATCAGGCTCTGCTACCAGGGATGGGATAATGGGATAGGGTCAGTGTCGGTGAGGCTGGGTGATTATCTGGATACATTTCTTTGTCTGAATGTACTTCAAACTAGAGTTTATCTTAAAGACACTAAAAATTTGTTACAGCTACTTGAGCAAGTTAATTTGGAAGGGAAATCAAATGTATTTCTGGTTATAGCCGATCATCATTGTACACCATCATCCTACATGATGATGCCTTGTTGGCCTTGAATTGGGCCCTGAGTAGTAGGGGTGATATCCCAAATTTCACAATTTTTTTTTTTTTGAAGAAAGCATTGTGCTTTTGACTTAATTGTAACTGTTTTTAATACCAAGGGCAATTTTACATCCAAAAGACTGGAGTTGCTATGGGCACAAAATTTGTGCCCAGTCTCGCAAATGTATTCATGTTTGAGTGGGAGGATATATTTCTCTTTAGTTATCATAGCCCTGAACCCCTTTTTTATTAGAGATTCATAGATAACTTTTGTTCATCTGGGGAGGCTCAGAGGAGAGTTTATGGTGATTTATGTCTGAACTAAACAATAACAACAATAATATAAAATTATAATATCATTGGAGCAGAGAAGAGAAACTTTTATTGGATGTAACTGTGTCTAAATCAATACGTTTTTATTGTAACATTGCGTGAGGCATACAGAAAAACATCAGCATCTTCTGAAGAACAATGCAAAGATTTGCGTAATACACTCAGATGGACAGTGCAAGATATATCAGTACATTCAAAAAGGAAAATTATAAAGCATAGCCAAAGTCACTTAGATGCGTGACCTAATCATAATAGAAAACTGCAGCTGGAGTCCCTCCAAAATAACAATACTGGGTGAAATCCAGAGAAAGGGTGAGAGGGGAGTCACCATTCACCACTAGACACCACTTCCGGGAGCTAACTGTGTCTGTTGTGAAGGGCGGTGAGTCCCATCAATAAGAGTCACTATAGTGGATTTTTCCCATAGTCACTGTAGTGCTGGGTTGGGCAACAACATACAACAAATTAGCACTTATATATAGGTGTCGGGGCCTGGATGTGTTTGTGTGTGCATTCCAACCAACATACAAATGGTTATACTGGCTCTACAGGATGGTGTAACATCCATCCTGAATGATGCTGATTAAGGTCTCGTCCCATCTAGGTAGGCCCATCTAGGTATGCAGTCCGTATGTGTATGGACAGGTGGGATTTCAACTGGACATTAACTGAGTGTAATGATCCGAATATCGGAAAATGATCCAGGGGGTCCATAATTTGTGGAATTTGTCAAAAGATTCTTTGGCGATGGTGGTCACTTCTCACAGTGCCATTCAATAGGTGTCTGGTTAAAGAATGTTTATAATGTTTAATGGTGTCGGTGACAATGTGTAGTAGGCAGCAAGCCGGATTGAGAATTATTCTCGTGTCAGTGATGTGCAGTATCAGGTCTTTTACTTTTTCCCAAAAAAGGGTAATTACAGTGCAGTCCCACCAAATGTGCAATAGTGATCCCCTGGCTTGATTGCATCTCCAGCACGTGTCCGAGGCTCTTGGGTACCCTTTTTCAGTTTTGTGGGTGTGGAATAACAATGTGTAAGTAATTTATAGGACATCTCTTGAGTCCTCATGCTTATCGAACATTTGTGGGCAGAGATGTTCACTCTTTGCCACTGTTCATCTGTGAAATTTGTTTGTAGTGCTTTTTCCCAGGACTTTTGGGTGTATGAAGGGGCCTTGTTGTTAGCATCTTGTAGCCAAGAGTATATCAGTGAGGTGTTTTTTTCTATCAGGTTACCAGTTAGGCAGGCAGATTTGAGTGGTGTCAGAGTGTAAGGCAGGCCAATGCGCGGGCACAAGTAGCGTGTGCCTGGGCGGTTGGGTGTGGGAGTGCCGGCGTTGGCACCAAAACGGCCATTTAAGCCCTCTGGACCTTGCAGTCAGTGCTGTGCGTTCTACAGCATTCTGGCTCCTGTGACCCCAGTGCTTATCCTGAGAGAATTCCTGTATCCGTGACCCCGGCTTCATGTTTGACCTGCTTGCCTGCTGCCTGCCCGACCTTCTGCCTGCCTATGACTACGCCTCTGCCTGACCCCTTGTACTTCTGTTGCCTGCACGTTGCCAACCCTGCCTGTACCCGACTATCTGTCAGCCTGAACCACCTGTACCGCACCATCAGTTTGTTACCGACCTGGAATGAACCACTACTCTACTGTCTGCACGAGCTTCTGTGGACCATCACCTGTCATCTGTGACCAAGTCCAGCCCTCGTGCCCCCCTGTGCTCCAGAGCTCCCTGTTTCCACTACCATAAGTCAGACTCAACCACTAGGTACGTGACAGCAACGGACAGCCACGCCCAAGTCTGCACCGGGGCCCTCTATCATGGAAGAAGTGTGTGTCCATCTTAACGGCTTGTCCCAAGCAGTAAAAGACCTCCAGGATGAATATGCCCGCTTGGAAAGACAAGTCCAGGATCTGGTTTCACTACATCCCACATCGTAGTGGCTCTTCCTACAGAACCCAGAGTGCCTATGCCTGAGCGGTTTACAGGAGACCGCCGGAAGTTTCGGGTGTTTCGGAACTCTTGTGAGTTGTACTTTGCTCTGCAACTCCGCACCTTTGCTCTGGAGTCATCCAAAGTGGGCTTCGTGATCTTGCTCCTCCTGGATGGGCTGCAGGCCTAGGCTCACCGATTGCTTGAGCGGAAAGCCCCGGAGACCTCTACTCTGGATCAGTTCCTTCAAGCCATGGCCCAAATATATGAGGATCTCCACCAGGCCGCAACGGCAGAGACTGTACTGCATGCGCTCTAGCAGGGCCACAGTACAGCGGAAGAGTATGTCTCAGAGTTTCGGCGATGGAGCGCCGATACAGCATGGAACGATGCAGCCCTTTGTTACCAGTTCCAGCTGGGGCTCTCTGAGCCGCTCAAGGATGAGCTGGCTCGCGTCGGGGTTCCTCACACCCTGGACACGCTAGTCAATTTGGCCATCCAAATTGACGGCTGCCTGTGGGAACGCAGAGCAGAGAGAGCTGTGGCACCCCCGCGGCCCACTCGGGAGATACCCAGCTTCCTGGCTCCCAGTTCAACCACAACCTCCTCCTACTCTCCACATGGACACCTTGAGCCACCGCAGTGTGAGCGTCTCCACCCTTCCTTGTCATCTGAAGAGCGACAGAGGCGCATGACCCTCACCTTGTGCCTGTACTGCGGGAAATCTGGACATCTGGTACGGAACTGCCCCGCTAAGGCGGATAAAGGCCTCACCCCAGTCACGGGGGACATGCTATCGCTATCTAACACCAAGTCCCACCTTGTCCTCTTCATGTCCCTCCGGCTTCCCGGAGGAAGTGTGCAAGTCCCAGCCATTCTGGATACAGGAGCCTGCAGTTGCTTTATGGACCTTGCTTTTGCCACCCAGCATTGCATCCCGCTCCGAACAAAGGACCATCCAATGGTCATCCAGCTGGCTGACGGGTCAACTCTCAAGTCTGGCACAGTGACCCACGAAATGCTCCCTCTCTCTGCCAGCACGACAGGGGGTCATACGGAATTTTTACTGTTGTCACCTCCCCTTTATTCCCGGTTATGCTTGGCCTACCCTGGTTCCAGGCCCACTGCCCTTTGATCAATTGGAACACCAGGGAAGTGCAGTTCCAGTCACCTTATTGCCTCAGCCACTGCCTGTCAAAGTCTCTGCAAGACCCCCCAGTTCTTCTTAGCATGGACTCAGACCCTGATCTGGAAACCCGCTCGGTGGTTCCAAAAGTCTACCATGACTATCTAGACATCTTTAGCAAGAAGAGGGCCTACACCCTACCTCCGCACAGGTCATACGATTGCCCAATCGACCTGCTGCCAGGGGCTGAAGTCCCATTTGGCCAGATCTTCCCATTGTCTGAAGTGGAGTTAGTGGCTCTCAAAGCCTACCTGGACGAGAACTTGGAAAATGGCTTCATCCGGCCCTCCACGTCACCCGCTGGAGGGGGATATTCTTCAGAAAAAAAAAGACCACTCACTCAGGCCTTGCATTGATTATCGGGACCTCAAAAAGATCACCATAAAAATCGGTACCCGTTGCCCTTAGTTCCAGAACTTTTTCAAAGACTTGGCTCAGCCAAAGTGTTCACCAAATTAGACCTCCGCGGGGTTTATAACCTGATATGTATACGGGAGGGGGATGAGTGGAAGACAGCCTTTCGGACCCGCTTTGGCCACTTTGAGTACTTAGTTATGCCATTTGGGCTTTGCAATGCCCCAGCGACCTTCCAGCATCTGATCAATGATGTTTTCAGAGACTACCTTGACCTGTATGTAGTCGTCTATCTCAATGACATCCTTATATTCTCTCCCTCCCTAGACGAACACCGCAGGCATGTGAAATGCGTACTTAGCTGCCTTCGAGAACACGGACTGTACGCAAAGGCAGAGAAGTGTGCCTTCGAGTGTGCGGACATTTCCTTTTTAGGATTTCACATTTCCACGAAGGGCACCACCATGGATCTGCAGAAGGTTACAGCCATCCTTGACTGGCCAGCGCCAGTGGATAAAAGAGGGGTGCAGCGCTTTGTAGGCTTTTCAAACTTTTATAGAAAGTTTATCCGGGAATTTTCGGCAGTCATTGCCCCCATAATGCAGCTTTCCAGTCTCTGAAGAAACTGTTCACCTCTGCTCCCGTTCTGAAGCACCCCGACCCAGCACTGCCCTACATCCTAGAAGTGGACGCTTTGGAGACTGCAGTCGGAGCGGTCCTCTCACAGAGACAGGGTCCAAAGGCCCTACTCCACCCCATCGCCTTTTTCTCTCGGAAACTTACTCCGCCCGAGAGAAACTACGACGTTGGGGATAGAGAGTTACTCGCTATCAAGTCCGCCTTGGAAGAATGGCGGTATCTTCTCGAAGGAGCGGCACATCCCCTCTTGGTCTACTCTTCGCCAACCACAAGAATTTAGATTATCTGCGGATGGCTAAAAGGCTAAAACCTCGCCAGGCTAAATGGGCCTTATTCTTCTCCTGCTTCCAGCCCCACATTACGTACAGGCCTGGGTCCAAGAATGTGAAGCCGGACGCACTGTCCAGAATGTTTCTTGTTCCTGCGGAAGCTTCCCCTCTGGATACCATCCTACCAGCTCACAGCTTCTTGCTGGTCCAAGAGGACCTCCTAACACAAATCAGGCGGGCTCTAACTAGCACCTCGGTGCCCAGAGACTCTGAATTATCTGTAAAAGATGGGCTGTGGTGGTCGGGTACCCGGATTTTCGTGTCTGAGGAGTTCCGCCTAGACACCCTAGAACTCTGTCACGACAACAAGTTAGCGAGACATTTTGGCAGTCGTAAGACAATGGAATTGCTAGCCTGCACCTTCTGGTGGCCCCGCATGAACGAGGACTGTAAAACCTATGTGGGTGCATGCCCTATTTGTGCTCGGAACAAGACTGAGAGAACCAGGGCCTGGGGGCTGCTGAACCTGTTACCTATCCCTGGCCGTCCTTGGTCGCACATCTCCATAGATTTTATTGTCAAGCTGCCCCCATCCACGGGATTCAGCACCATCTTGGTAGTGGTAGACCGTCTCCCTAAGATGGCACACTTTATCCCTATGCAAGGTACCCCCTCTGCAATGGAAATGGCCAAGACCTTTATCAGAGAAATTGTACGACTACACGGTATCCCTAATAATATCGTCTCGGACCGGGGAGTGCAATTTACTTCCAGAGTTTGGAGGTCTATGTGTACCATCTTAGGAATTGTATTTGCTTTTTCTTCGGCCTACCAACCCCAGTCAAATGGCCAGACAGAGAGGACCAACCGGACCCTCGAGCAGTACCTCCGCTGATACTCCTTGTACTCCCAGGACGATTGGGTCTCTCTGCTTCGGTTAGCCGAGTTTGCCTATAAAAACGCAGTCCACTCTGCCACCAAGCAATCTCCGTTTTGGGCGAATCTTGGCTACCACCCCACATTCCTACCCAATGCTCTGACCAAAAGCTCTGTACCTGCTGTGCAAGAGATCACACAGTTCCTGGAGAAAAACAACTGTCTTTTGCAAGAGACCCTCGCGCAAACCCAGGAGCGTGACAAGAGAACTTTTGACAGAGGGAGATGAGGAGAGTTGAACCTGCAACCTGGCAATAGGGTCTGGTTGGCCACTAAGAATCTGAGACTGTCATGTCCGTCAAAGAAACTAGGTTCCAGATACATCGGACCCTTGCCAGTCAAAAGGAAAATTAATAATGTGGCTTACGAGCTGGACCTCCCTCCTTCACTCAAAGTTCACCCAGTCTTCCACGTAAATCTGCTCAAGCCAGTGACCAAGGATCCCTTCCTGGAAGGGAAAAACAGCCCCACCAGAACCAGTCCTGGTAGACGGAGAGGAGGAGTTTGAGGTGGAAACTATCCTGGACTGCAGAACGAGAGGGGGCATCACCCAATTCTTAGTAAATTGGAAGGGTTATGGACCTGAGGAGAGCTCTTGGGAACCTGAAAACAACCTACATGCCAAGGAGCTGGTCAAGACCTTCTGGAGGAACAACCGGACCAAGAGAGCCTATTTGGGCATCCGGAGGCTGCCCTTTGGGGGGGGGGCAATGTAAAGGAACCATCCGGGGCCATTGGCAGGCCGATGCATGGGTGCACGTAGCGTTGGCGCCAAAAAAGGCCATTTAAGCCCTCTGGGCCTTGCAGTCAGTGCTGTCCGTTCTACAGTGTTCTGGCTCCTGTGACCCCAGTGCTTATCCTGAGAGACTTCCTGTATCCGTGACCCCGGCTTCCTGTTTGACCTGCTTGCCTGCTGCCTGCCCTGACCTTCTGCCTGCCTATGACTACGCCTCTGCCTGACCCCTTGTACTTCTGTTGCCTGCACGTTGCCGACCCTGCCTCTACCCGACTATCCGCCAGCCTGAACCACCTGTACCGCACCGTCAGTTTGTTACCGACCTGGCCTGAACCACTACTCTACTGTCTGCACAAGCTTCTGTGGACCATCACCTGTTATCTGTGACCAAGTCCAGCCCTCGTGCCCCCCTGTGCTCCAGAGCTCCCTGTCTCCACTACCAGGGGTTCTCGAACCAGGGCCGAAAGTGAAGTTGCTCCCGCATAAGTCAGACTCAACCACCAGGTACGTGACACAGAGGTCTGTGATTTATCTAGTGTAGAAATAAAATTATGCAACTGGTGATGTGTCCAAAAGGGCAAATGATGTTCGGGGCTGTATTTTGTGGCCATGGTTTCCTATGGCATGATTTTGCTGTTAGTAACACAGTGCTTTACCAATAGAGGGATTTTGTCATCTTTAGGTAGTAATCGGCCCCTGTCTAATTCTGGCGGGAACTTAGGGTTCGCTTAAATTGGCGTTAGCGGGCTGGGAAATGATGAGATTTTCAGGCCTTTGTTCACTTTATGCATAACCTCCAGTGTTGCCCCCCAAATGGGGTTTTGTTTAATGTCAGTTGGGAGTGTCTTTATCTGTGTCCAAGGGAGGAATCTCAGGGGCAGCAGAGAGAGATCGTTTTCTAGGTGTACACAATCCTTATTGTCTCCATGGCAACTCCAGTCTACTATTTTCGCTAAATGTGTGGCATAATGGTTCAGAGTTTAAAATTGGGAAGGTTAATTCCGCCTTTGGTTTTTATTTTTGAGAGTATGGTAAGACTGATACGCGGTTTACGACCTGACCAAATGAATGCTCGAAGAATGTGGTCAATTTGCTTCAAAAAATTTGGGGTAGCTTGATGGGTAGGGTGTGGAAATAGTAGACAATCTTTGGGAGTATGGACATTTTAATAATTGCTGCTCTGTCAACCATGAGAATGGTTGGAGCAACCAGAGTTTTGAGTCTTGTTGTATGGCAGTCAATAAAGGTTTGTAGTTAGCCGTGTAAATGTTGGTAATTGAAGGTGTAAGATGGACCCCAAGGTATTTGAGGGCAGATGTTTGCCATTTGAATGAACAGGTGGCTCGGGCTAAGGCATTAGGGGAAAGGGTTCAATTAATGGATTCTGATTTGTTATAATTAATTTTCATATTTGAAATATAGCCGTAGAGTTAAAAGGCGTTGGTCAGATTCGGGATGTAGATATGTCGGTTTGTGATAAAATAGTAGGTCATCCCCCGTAAGCTGCTATCTTATAAGTTGTTGATCGGAATTTGAAACCTTCTATGTCAGGCTTGTTTTTGGCCATTCTTATAAAGGGTTCCAAAGTTAGAATGAATAAAAGAGGAGAAAGGGGCCTTCCTGGTCTTGTGCCATTATGTATATGTACTGCGTCTGAGAGGGTGCCATTGACCTTGAGTCTTGCTTGTGGTTTTTGATATAGGGTCGTAATCCATGATAGCATGTGGGGTTTCAGGCCAATGTGTGTACAGGTTTCTAAAAGGTAGTCCCAGGCAACCCTGTCAAAGGGTTCTCTGCGACCGTGGTCAACAGAAGACCCTCGATCCTTTCCTTGTGAGCACCGTAGATCAGGTTGAGTGCTTTTATAATGTTGCTCCAGGATGTTTAAAAGGGAGATCGGCCTATAGTTGGAGCATTCAGTGTGGTCTTTGCCAGGTTTGGGGCTTAGGGCTATGTGAGCTAGGGTAAAGGAGTCAGGGATGTTCTGGGGATGTTTCAGGTGGTTAAATGATTGCAGAAGGGGCGTTTATAAAAAATCTATCATGGTAATGGGGTTTTATAGGGAGTCTGCATCTTCGATAGGAAGCGTGGGCATACTGCTTTCTGCCAGGTACGAGTTAATTATTTGGTTTCTATTTCCTTTGATATCTGCTTTGGTGTGGGGTTGTGGGGGGTGGGGTTGTGGTATGTTATAAAGCTTGATCTAGTATGCCTGGAATGTCAAGGCTATCTGGCCTGCTTTGTGTACCAGTTTACCCTCTTCATTTTTGACTATGGTAAAAAATGAAGATGATAAAGCAATGTTCTAGCGATTTCAAGGCTCCGGCCAGGAACTTGCTGCTCTTGTCTCTATGCTCATAATAAATAAAAGCCTTTTTTAAGAAATAAGATGTGATTTGCTTTAAGATTAAGCAACAAATTCAGTTGCTCTCTTACATCTGACAGTTCTGTGGCAACTTGCAGTGCACGAGATTGTTTGTGTTGAGCCTCCAGAGCAGCAGCTTTCTGGACCAGTGATTCTATGATTTCATTTTTTTCTTTTGTGACCCCAGGCGGATGCATTCCCCTCTAATGACACATTTGTGTGCTTCCCAGATAGTAAGTGGAGTTCAAGTCAAAATAAGCCTTTATAGCAGCTGCGACTTGTTTAAAGGAATCTGGGTCTGTCAAGAGAGTGGGGTTCAATCGCCATTTGCATGACTTGGGTGGTTGGCTGAGGGTGTTTAGGGTTATGGCTCCGAGAATGTTTTCATCCCTATGTCTGCTGATTGTAGTGTTGGGAGATCTCTCTGCAGTGCTTTTTGTGCAAGGGGGAGTAGAAGGTGTAATCTCTACCTGTAGGGTGTATCAAACACCAAGAATCCACCAATGCCAGAGAATTCAATTGAGTTTTGATGCCTTTTAGTATTTTAAATGCGATGCTGGATTTGCCATTTGTCTTGTAGGGGGATTATGGGGATGTTAAAATGTGCACCAAGAATGATACAACCCTTTGCAAAGCTTTTCAACTCTTCCATTATGTGTCTACAGAAGGTAAGGTGGCCAGTGTTGGGGAAGTAGGCATTGGCTAATGTCACTGGTTTGTTTTGCCAGGTCCCTTTTAGGAACAGATATCTCCCTGAAGGGTCCTGTAATTTTTGGGATATTACAAATTTTGTGGATTAATATGGATACGCCTTTATTTTTCTGCATTGGGCTTGGGGCATGGTATACCCCTGGATAATGTTTGTCATACAATATGGGTATGTTACCAGACTTGAAATGGGTTTCTTGGAGATAGACAAAATAAAGTTTAATTTTCATTAATTTGCGCATTAGTAATGTCCTTTTTGCCGGTGTATTAAGGCCTTTCACATTGTGTGAAATGAAAGTGGGGCATCTTCCTAAAGAAGAATAATCCATCCTGAGTGCTGTGTGGAGGCTTTCTAGAGGTAGAAGTGACTTGAGTTAGTGGGTAGGAATATTAGATGGTTTGAGTGATGGGAGAGTCATGTCTGGCCTTGCCCAGAGGAAGGGGAAAGGGATGATAAAGAGGTACAGAGGTACAATACTTGTGGTTTGCTCTTTAAATCTGTTTTTCCACTGGCTGCTGACAAGAACCCGCTTGTCAGCTGTGGCAAACAATAGATCTGTTATGGCCTTGTCCGGGGAGAGTTAACAGCAAGGTGTAGTTGGTGGTCCTATGGTGGTCCTATTGATTACCGCTCTGGGGGTATGGAACTCAATTCATTGGAGGTAGTTATATACGATTGGTGGGGCGTGTCCCATCAAGCAGAGGAGAGAATTAAATTTTGTTTGGGGAGGTTATTTAGAGTGTCCAGGTATCTCTAAGGAGGACATGTAGATTCTATTAATGCTGGGCAACGTGTGGTTTTGGGGTTTGGTAGTTGTGGCAAGAGTTGGTCTACTTTTGTGGTCGATGATAGGAGCTCTATGTTGGTGGGTATGGTAAACATGTGGGCAGAAACATCTAGCTAAAAAGAAAAACAACTGTATTAACATTTAAAGCTGCCATCAACAATGTGACTGTGTTTAGGCAGATTATATTTATCATCAGTGATAAAACAAAGTCCATTCACATGCTTTTTTGCTGTGAGACCTCAGTGCAAAACAATCCATCCATTGCTCCTCCACCCGCACAGAGAACTGCTTACCAGAGCAATAGACCCCACATTCACAGAGGTCATACGGCGCTTTAGCACAAATCCCAGATGGATGGCTGGATTAGTCTATTTTCCCTTTTAAGATGCCCATATCAGTCTCCAAAGCTCAATAATATTCAGGAAGAAACACAGAATACAACTCCACAGCGTAATATTATGTAAGAAATATAGGTACTGTGGGAGATTAGCTCATGGGGATCATCTTTCCTGAGGAAAATAGTCAGCATGCAGGCAGCTTTCTTTCAAATCTGGCAGCTTGCCAGGTTTATTTTAGAAAATAGGTTTGCAGGTTAAAACAAACAAAACAGAAAATAAGTCCTTGCCGTCCGGCGCTAAACTGAACAGAATAGTTTCCTCACTGGTCTCCGACACCCACAAAACATAAGCCAAAATACAAACCTTGTCTTGTTAAAGTCCAAACAGACACATAGCTCCATCAGCTTCCCCTCTGAGTTCCAGGTCAGAGCTCTAGTGAGTAGTGTTGAGCGAACCCGGACTGTAACGTTCGGGTCCGTACCGAACTTTCTGGTGTCCGGGACCCGGACCCGAACACGGACATTTCAAAAAAATGTTCGGGTTCTGGGTTCTGGTAGTTGATCATGCATGTTGAATAGCTGAAGGGCAGCCAATCAACAAGCGTTTCATTGGTTTGCCCTTAGAAGCCATCACAGCCATGCCTACTAATGGCATGGCTGTGATTGGCCAGTGCATCATGTGACCCAGCCTCTTTATAAGCTGGAGTCACAGTGCTGCATGTCACATGCTCTTGGGTTAGAGTAGGGAGAGGATGCTGCCGGCGTTTTTGTGAGGGAGAGATTGCAGACATTTTAACATCTGATCCTGCATCCTGAGATTACTGTTGCTGTTGCTCTGAGGGACAGATTGCATAAATTTGAGATTTCACATACTGCTGCTTTGAGTGACAGATTGCAGATTGCAGATCAAACTCTGCATAACACAACTATCGCTACGATCGTGCACAACGATCAGATTGTTGGAGTAAATTGAGATTTCACATACTGCTGCTTTGAGTGACAGATTGCAGATCAAACCCTGTCTAACACAACGATCGTTACGATCGTACACAAGGATCAGATTGTGGGATCGTACACAACGATCAGATTGTGGGAGTAATTTGAGATTTCACATACTGCTGCTTTGAGTGACAGATTGCAGATCAAACCCTGCATTACACAATGATCTGACTGCACTAGGTAGGGAGATGGATCACGTCAGTCTAGTAACACATTACGTCCCAAACTAGACGTTAGACAGTGAGTTTCGTCGTCAT